>JAHFZB010000234.1:0-88642 GCA_036884735.1 Huso huso | reverse complement strand
CGAAGTTACGGTCAGTTAGAACAATGGTCAAAGGTGCTTTGGACTGTTGATGGATGGACAACACCTGTGCCTTCTGCCGTTCTGTTGTCAATTCAACACTTGTCTTTTTCATTCCTTAAGGATATTATTTCAAGTATTGTCATCCTTGTTAGACAGCTTTTGGGTCTTCCAGTCTTGGGTTTGTTAACCACAGATGATGTTTCAGTACTTGTTGATTATGCTTCGATACCACACCTTGAAAATCAAGTGATGAGAGCTATTTCACCAATGTTTTTCCTTCTTTATGCAAGTCAAGGTTGTTATAATGGTAGATTATATTATACACGGTGTCTATTACATTATGTAATTTATTCAACACAGTGTTTTTGTATACATTATGTCAGTTTTTTCTAATTAACGTCGCTATCTCTGTAGTTGCTTTTTAATTTTCACTTCTTTATATATATTAGAACATTACTGCCGCAAAGCTCCATATGTATTGTAATGATTAATATTTACTATTTGCAAAATCCAAACATTTTTTATTTTATTTTATTATTTTTTTTTATATATACATTTGAATCGCCAATTATTTTTTTCACACCTTGGTAAGCGCACTATTGTCTTTCAACCCGGCTCACCACTGCCACCTCCGCTGACTCAGGAGGGACGAAGACGAACACGACCTCCGAACGTGTGTCGTCAGTCAGCCCGCTTTTTCACTCTGCAGGCCCACCATGCAGATATTATATAAAATGAACCATAGAGGCTGAGTCAGTGGGTTCTCTGAGCTAGAACCGTATGGGAAATAATGGATGAGAAGCACCCGCTAGAATGTTAATAGAAGTTGAACAATCGATTTGGCTAAAACGTTTCCGGAACATAAATCTTCGCTTCATCTGACTTTTACATTTTTTGTGTGTATTTATGCAACCATACAGTAAATACACGCTCATCATTTATTTTCACACGGATAAAATTGAGGTTCATATGAGATGCAGTTTAGTTAGCCTGCAATTACTAACATGAGACACTCAAAGTGAAGAACCTTGAGTACATTTTAGAACCTGTTGCATGTGTAAAGCATGGCAATAAGGAGGCATACTTACAAAGCACTCCTAATTTGAGCAGCTTCTTTCTGACAGGCTAGTGTCTCGTCTTTCAGTGTCATGCTTGAAAACATGCACTTTACATTCTGAAACACAATATCAGTCAATGTCACATCTGAGGATTCACACCCTGCTTACACATATTAAAGGGAAGACAACAGAAAACAGACAAGTTTTTCTAATGCCTGAGCATACGGTTTTCAATCAGATTTATAGACCGAACTGAGGGCTGACAGAGGTCACCAGTAGAATATTTGATTTTGTCAGCTCATTAGTTGACACAGAACTGAATTTCTGTGACCAGGGAAATAATAAATCAAAGATTAAAACAAATAATATTGTCTTTTACTTTCCTCAAAGTTTTCCAAAAAATGCTAATTAATCCAATGATTACCTTTTAATTTGGTGTTGCTAACCTCATTTTAAAGAAGTTCTAAATAACAAAAGTGAACAACAACTTTGATTACTTTTTGAGTTACTTGGTGAATTTCATAGGCTATTCGTCCAGGCAGGATTCTATGAACAAGCTCAATCAGCTCTCAAAGCGATAATGGCAGATTCAATATTCGCACACATTTATCATGTTTTTATTTTTATTTTCTACTTTTAAAAGCCAATTATAAGGATAACATCACTTTCATTCAAATGTAATCTTCATAAGAGTGGGTTAAAGAGCCCTTGTTTTTCTTAATGAAATTAATATAGTATCCTGAATAAACAATATTAAAAAAAAAAAAAAACCCATCCTAGCTGGGATCCCTTCATGAACTAAGAAAACAACTCCTTTTTCAAAATCACTTTAATTGATGCCCTCAGTAGGTAGAGCATTTTACTTGGGGCCTGGAGGATTCAGATAATAACACAGGCAAGACCAACTTATTTACCATAAAAAGCTGAATTTATTGTGCAAGGGCATAATACCAGTAAAAGATTTTTAAGAGGCATTAGGAAAATGTGTGCACATTATATGCAACAAATGAAAAAACTGGCAAAGTATTTTCTTGTTAATGAATGTTGCCTCTAATTGTTTATTAATTGTCATTTATTACAAGTAAATATGCAAATTGGTATGCAATGTAATATTTAAAACAAAAACGTACCTGAGATGTTCTTCAATGAATTTTTCTCTCAGAATTTCTGCAGCACAGTCTTAATGAAGGACTCTTGTTTAGTATTCTAAGACAGACAAACCACAGGCATTATAATTCAAACATCTCTTCATCTATACTGACTAATAACATTTAAAATGAGACATAAGTACATGATTCATGCTCCTTTGTATTCTAAAACATGAAATGCTTCTCCTGTAAAACACTAACCACTGCCTTCAATTGAACCATTAAAAATAGATCAAATTGAAGTGACAAGAAGCAAACTAGATCACACATACAATGATGGTCAGTTTGAACCATTAGAATAATACATCAAGATTAGACTTTTTTCATTACTAACTGTGCAGACTGTCTTCAGTTTTTTTTTATTTTATTTTATGATCAGAAATTAATATAATAGATCAGTTGAATGACATTTTGCTCATTTGCAGCCCCACAAGGCATATGGCGCGTTATCTTTAACAACTTAAACCCCTCGTTTTACAAGTGAAAACCTGCCAAATAATTGTGAGGTTAAATGTCAAACTGTATGATCTAATCTGTATTTGTTTAAGGAATTGAATACCAAATATGAAATGAACTAAATTAGCTCTGGTAACAAGACCTGACAGAAGGTAATAGTGATACTAGATTTGAAGAGTTGATACTTTTTATTAGATTAACCATTACCGTACAAATGCTCTTATTCAGGTGTAATTAACACGGTACTTAAAAAAATATTCCAAAAATCGACCATTCTTTGACATGCAAACGTAATAATAATACATGTTTTAAAAGCTAGTGTTTGCATATCATAGTTAACATAGTAAACACAATGAATTATTTAACCATTAAACATAAATACTGGATACATTTACACATGAACACAGAATGTGCCCACAGTAAAAAAGTAAAAAAGAAGTATTTAGTGTTTGAACAGACAGATGAAAACTAAATGTTATTTTTTGTAAGTGACTTGAAAATGATGGTCTTGTGGTTAGTCAGTGAGCATTTAATTGTCCCTCAACTGAACCTGTCCAACACAGCTCACAGAAAGAAAGCAGATCGAATCATACCACAACCCTACCATCTCACAAATGAGGTTAAGAGGTCTGCATCTGTCAATACTGTGCAAGAAAAAATGTCTGTCAAAACTAAAAACAAAACAAATAAACAAAACACATCTGTGCTTTCGCTAGTTTAATTCTGACAACTGATAAATGAGAAACAGATTTTAGGGAGTAACTGCAACAAATATTTTGGCACATTATATCACCACAGCATTTTCGGTATTGATTTTTAGTTGTTGTGACAATAAACAGTAAGTAATTGTCCGTTTGATATGAAGTATTTCAAACTGAGCAGCAATTTCCTCCCTTGCACATTACGAGACTTAAACTGACTTTCAACAAGAAAAGCACAATCAAAAATCATGTGAGGAAAATGCTCATTTTCAGGAAATTGTGCTACATACTGTATGGCAGAAGGCAGATGGCTAGATTTCAATTTCAAATTTCCTAATCAAATATCAGGTAATAAAACAACATTAAAAAACATTTATTTTGATGAATTAATTCTACGAGTCTTTTTAAATAAGAGGCGGCGAGGCAATAAAAGGTGAAAATTTTGAAAGAATTTGTAGATTTTTTCAGGGCACTGTGGGTAGGATGTGTAGATAAATGAAAAAACAAAAGTATTGTAATGCATTTTAATTCTAGACCATAAGGCAAACAAAAGGTGAAAATTTTGAAAGGGGGTGTAGACTTCTATAGGCACTGTGTGTATATATATATATAGTTTCTTGAAAATATAGATCACTGTACGATTGCTTTGCTCATTATTATAGGTTTGGTAATGAATAGTTTTATTTTATTTCATCTAAATAAAAATATTGTCATTTATTTAAAGATGCCAGGTGTCGATGTCTGTCAGTCATCAAAGATGCAGATTCCCGAAATGAAAAAAATAAGTTCATATTCATTTTTAAACAACACAATACTAATGTTTTAACTTAGGAAGAGTTCAGAAATCAATTTGGTGGAATAACCTGATTTTCAACGCCAATTTCATGCGTCTGGGCAAAGCTGAAAATTGGACTGTCTGGGGGCCTTTCAGCAAGGCTGAATCGGCAGATTGTCTTTGTGAAGGATTATGAACAAGCCAGTACAAGGTTGTCCTGAAGAAAAACTTGCTTCCTTCTGCTCAAGCAGTGTTCCCCAACTCTGAGGATTGGTTTTTCCAGCTGGACAATGCTCCATGCCACACAGCCAGGTCAATCAAGGGTGTGGATGGAGGACCACCGATCAAGACCCTGTCATGGCCAGCCCAATCTCCAGACATAGACCCCATTGAAAACCTCTGGAATGATGATCAGGAAGATGGATGGTCACAAACCATCAAACAAAGCCGAGCTGCTTTGAATTTTGCGCCAGGAGTGGCATAAAGTCACCCAACATCAATGTGAAAGACTGGTGGAGAGCATGCCAAGACGCATAAGCGCTTGAAAATCAAGGTTATTCCACCAAATATTGATTCTGAACCTTCCCTAAGCTTAAACATTAGTATTGTGTTGTTTAAAAATGAATATGAACTTATTTTCTTTGCATTATTAGGGGTCTCACAACACTGCATCTTTTTTGTTATTTTGACCAGTTGTCATTTTCTGCCGACAACGCATAAAGACAATATTTTTATTTGAATTTGGGAGAATGTTGTCAGTTTTATAGAATAAAACAAAATGTTAATTTTACCCAAACACATACTTATAAATAGTAAACCAGAGAAACTGATAATTTTGCAGTGGTCTCTAATTTTTCCAGAGCTGTATATATATATATATATATATATATATATCTGTTCATCCATCATAAGTCGATGAAGACCATTACACATTTACATTAAGATGTCTCAGAGTACGGTGAGGCGCAGATGGCTGATGAGGCCAATCTGAGCACAAACACCCTGTGCACACTGGACAGGATATGTTGGTAGGAGTGCTCCTAGAGGAAGTGTTGTTGGTTTTTTCGCTGCTGTCTCTTCAACATGGCATTGTTGACCCTTTTGGCTTCTGAGATGGTTGCACCATCCCTTATGAGGTTACGCCAGGTGAGACGCCTAGAGAGACTTTCCCAAGACTTCAGCTCATCTTTGAAGCCTTGAGGACATCTTCAGGGTGTCCTTGAAGGTTTCTTTTGCCCACCTTAAGATCGCTTTCCCATCCTTCAGTTCACCGAAGATTTTGCTGGGAGGCGAAAGTCAGGCATCCTGGTCCGCAGCCAGCCCATCTGAGTTGTGCTTTCGCCAGTAATGAGTGAATACCAGCATATCCAAGCACGTTTAAGACCACTGTGTCGGGATTGCGTCCTGCCACGGGATCCTCAAGCTTTCTCAGATATGGTTCAGATGGTAGTGATTAGTTTTCTGGCATGGCGTTGGTACACTGTCCAGGATTCACAGCCATAGGTGAGGGTTGGTAGAATGATTGCCTGGTAAACCTTGAGTTGGTTTCCAGTTTGAACAGTTAGTATTAAGTGCACTGGTTGGCAGTCAATCAGTGTTATTGGATAGCTATGGCATTCTCAGAGATATAGTTTTCATTTCTCATTTGAACAGTAAGAACTACATATTTTTTTCCACCAACAGTTTTAAAGCATATACCATACATTCCAGGTTAAAGGTTGGGTTCTATAAGGGGTCCTATGTATCTCCCTTTTAAGATTTTACCCTATATTCTACCACAACATTAATTTCCCACAAACACCCCCTTCTAATTTTTACTTCACATATTTTCGGACAGGTTTACAACAACAGCAATTTCATCATCACTCATTGTAGTCAATTACAGAGCCAGTTACAGTGGCATATCTGCAAAGTGTTATACAGTACCTATATTTCTAACATGCATCTTATTGAAGGTAAGTGCTAAACAAACACAAACAATAACATGTACAAAATGTTATACTATGGCTTGTTTATTGGTAGATATATTGACATACAGTATGTATGTTAACAGTTAAAATATTCCTTGCTTGGCTTTGTTTTAAATATAGTGCAGGATGCAAAGAGAATGTTTTCACGTTTTGTCAGCAGACATTGCTGTATTCAATTATCACATGAAACCAGCTGATACAAGACTTTCAGAAAGTAAACACTCTTCATCGCAGAGCAATGCTTGGTGCTGATAGGTTGAAACAATAAGCACCTGCCCTCACATGGCAATGCTTAGTGCCATTTGGTTGCAGCACTAAATGCCAGCCCCCACATGGCAATGCTACTGATTGAAACTGTTGATTCATGAAATTATTACAGGCAGTCCAGATCAACCATGCTAAGGCTGTAAGAAAATTGTGATTTTTAATCAAAGTTGCGGCACTGTTTAATAAAGTTGTGGTTTTGGCGTGGTCATAAATATAAACAGTTTGCATGTATATATACTTGCTTTTCAAGATGGATTTTTGTTAATTTGTTCAAAACAACAATATGAAAAAAAAAACAAAAATAGATAACCATAAGTTCTTTATCACATTTGAAATAAAACATTTTACACTGTGTTTCATTACAAGTTTAAGAGTTGCAGCTAACAATAATGACGCATAACACAGTACTTGCATAACAGTAAAAGCTCACTCACAAATTGAACAGCACTACGAGTATTTGCAAAACGGCACAAACCTTCAGTCACAAAATGTAACAGTAAGCACGTAGTAAGTAAGTACAGCATAGCCCACAGTTTTTCCCGTTTAACCATACCAACAGGAAAGAAGATCACTGATTGGCTAGAGGATGACAAGGCATACCAATCCGCCACTAACAAAACACAATGTGAGAGGACGTTTCCTTTCCTGTTTCAGTTTATTTTTCTGCATTATTTTTCAGAAATTACATTTAAATAATAGAAACATTGTAGTCATATTAAAAGTTGTGGCAACTATAAAAAGTTGTGGTTTGTGTTAAAGTTGCGGTTAATGTATGAGCATGGTTAAGGCCTGCAATTTTCTTACAGCCTTAACCAGCCATACATTAACAAGAGAACAGTTGTTAGTGCAGCTGCACTGCCAGCCCCTACCCCTGCATCCTTGGGCACCAAAATAAATAAATAAATAACAATCTGCACAAAACAGATGCACCACTGGGGTGAAATGTGTCACCCCAGACCAACCACCCACATTTGGCAGGTGCTAATTTCTAACCCTACAATTCTCCAAACACTGCTACCAGATTGCCGTTTTTCCAGCCAGCCAAATTTGGTTTGTTTTGAAAGCATCTAGTTTGTAAATATTTGACCAGTTTGGCTATTATTTGGCTATTTGTATAATTTTTCTATTCCTTTCGATTATGAGGTTATCACCAGTGCAGAACTTCAATCACCACAATGCCCTGCATAGTATATCTGGAACTTTTTTCTGGAACTCAGCATCCAATAAAATTAGAAATCACACAAACACTCACACTTGCATTCAGCAAATCGGCTCAAGAAAATTGTGAACCCTGCTTCTTTACCAGGACTGGTTAATATGGGGATTCTAACACATGACTGACACTTACATATGGGGTGACCAGATTTTCAAAGCTCAAACCCGGGACACATTGTTAAATAATTGATAAGACTAAACCTGTTACATATAAGCTATTTAGTGGTTATTTAAATAGCACATCCTCTCACCTTGTATTATTTTTAAGCAGATAACTAATTTCAATACACTTCCGGTGTATAATTTGTGGCCAATTTGTATAACTTGCCATATTGTTTTATACATGCATACATCCCAACAGTCTCTATATGGTCGGGACAGTCCCATTTGCAAATGTCCCTGTCCCGATGCATAGGAAGAAAATCCCAATATTTATCCTTGGAAATTCTTCACAGCTTTAGGGCGTTTGCCTCGGAGCCCATAGTGTGTGCTTTTTTTCTCTCTCTCTGTCTTTGCAGCTGCGACCTCATGCACACACACTGCCTTGCAGGGATTGTTTATTGAATATATGTCATATCTAGTCATATTGTTATAGCATATTGTTGCCTGTTGCTGCAATATGATTTAGAGTAAATGGGGAGCCAATGAAATGTGAGGACATTTCTTTTCTTTTTTACTCACTGCTCAGGATGGATCTATTTATTGACATTGCTGATGTGGTTTAATTTGGTGGATTGGGATGCTTGCAACCTCTCACCTAGTTAAGTGTGTGTGCTGAATCCTGCCAGATCTGAGCAGCTATGAAATTACCAGATTGCACACAATTGTAGATTTCAGATTGAATATAAACTAAATGAAAATGCATGGCACACTGAGGAATAAGTATGTATGTCTGTGTTAATCACTTTATAAAAATAATGTTCTGATTACCTTAGTACCTTTTTATTTTATTTTGTTTTCATTGCAGGTGCCATAAAGTTATATAGGAAGCAGTTGTTTACGTTATTTGACCAAAGCTATATGGAGGTGTCACGCTAAAGGAAGTGGCTGAAAACTGGGACTTTAAGATTTTGAGAAAGATTTCGGGACGCCGGGACCTTTGATGGAAAACCGGACTGTCTCGGCTAAACCAGAAGGTCTGGACACCCTACTTATATGCATTTGACCTGGGTTCTTGATTGATTGTGAAATAAGGAGAAAAAAAAGTATGTTTTATTCGTCACCAATTTTAAGAACTGTATCAGTACAAATACAAAATACATTTTTTAAAGACTGTATCCACCGACAGTTCTGGACAATTTAATTTTACACTACATTCTGAATATTTTTTCCCTGGACCACAGTTGATCTCATCAGATAAGAAAAGTGGTGTTCGTACATAATTTGTGAAAAGAAACAAGCAAGACAGATAAATTTAAAATTTGCTTATAACATTACCTACCTGTGTTATTTTTTTTTATTCGTTTTACATAATTCAGAGTGAAAAAAAAATATTTGTGTGTAATTGTAATTGTATTGCTTTTTGTTATTTATCATCTCTGGATGCTTTACATTACATTGATCTGCGTGATTAAATACATAACCTTTACAGTAAAAGAAAAAAAAAATAATAAAAAAAATATATATACATCGGAGGACAGCGTGTGTTTTGTCGCCCCAGTCAACGAGGGGCGGTAGCGGTGGCTGAGCCTAAATACAATTGGACATTTCAAATTGGGAGGAAAACAGAGTAAAAAAAAAAAAAAAAAAAAAAAAAACAGAACATAATTTGAATACATTTTAACTCATTTTGTCTCATACAGACTGGTTCTTTTGACACATTTTAATAACGTTTGTTAATATACTTTTATTGGGGTGAAATTTGGCAGGGGACGGAATTTGCCATGACAATCGCTTAGTCATTTTGTCCTGTCGAACCAAGTCTTTTTGTTCCCTCTTTGCGCCTAAAAAAGCTGATTTTGGTGGTAGATTTAAGTGTTTCACCCTTACTCGGGAAGAACATGCCAACATAGCAAGGTTGTTTGTGGTACAAAAAGTAAAAGGAGCATGGAATCTGTTCATTCAAACTTTGATACATTTTGTTTTTTTTTAATTCAGAAGTGAGCAGTTAAAGTGGGGAGCGCCGGAGGATGCTACCTTACGTGAAGCTGGACTGTTGTTGATAACAGCAGATATTACTGTAGGTGTGTATAAACATCATTTTACTTATATTTTAAGTAATTGGTTTATGCATTTAAAGTTCCAAAAAGGATGAAGATCTGTTACAAAATTTAAAGACTTTATTTGAGAAGACAGAAAAGAGTTGACGTTAACACGGTCTTTGTCAAAGCTTAAAGAACAAAAACCTTAAATCCCTTAAACACCCCAAATACACATCGAATTACTCAATTTAGTATAATTACACACTTCATTTGATTACAATATTTCAATTGAAGTGACAAATCTGTAACGTCTTTTTCTGATATTTCTGAAGTCAGTCAGTCACAAAACTAAATTTAACTGACTCCTGGGTCTAGTATAAAAGTTTTTTTTGCAAACTTTTTCATGAATGTAGTCAGGCTTATTTGATATATTTACTACCGCTAATCTAAAGCCCCTTAACCCTTTAGCGGTCCATTTATTCAACGCGTCTCAGGCGCGTCAGGTCCACTTATTTTCACAAGCGCGGTTTATTTTAGATGCGCTGATTAAAAGTTTTTTTTTTCACAGTAAAACAGGTTTAAAAGGCACTGCATATCAACAGGACACTCAGTACTGCATCTCCAGCCCCGCCCCACTTGTTCGCTCTATTTTTCACATACCTCTACATAGTAGTGCATACCGATAAATCATCTCCTGATCACTGTTTAAAAAATTATTTAAAATACCCATTCACACAGCACAAAATTGGCGCAATCTATGCCGGTATAATACCGTCATAACCCTTTCACACAGCCAAAGGGATCATGCGAGTACAACTTTTAAACCTGTCAGTCAACAGATTGTTTTCATGGCAATGGCGATTTGCCCACAAATTACAGCATCACGCACCGTCCTTTATATTAGTGAATTCACCTCCTCGTCAGCCTGTAAAGTTAACAATTCCTTAACTTATTCCAGACACCAATTACTACCTCATTCTTGATCAGCCATTGTATTTGAAAAAAATGAAAGCATGTAACACCAACGACAAAAATACCCAACATGTCTGTTATACAGTCACGTGGGCTGTTGACTTTCAATCCATGCCCACTATAGCGCTTCAGTGCCGGCCTAGCATTTCACACAGGAGTTAAGACAGTTCAGTGCCATCTCTGAACATTAATTGATCAATCTGCCTAGTTCATATTCACTTACAATGTTTTTTGTATGAGAATGTTACGGGCCTTGGGTCAAACCAATATGTTTGTGTAGGGAGCAGTCATAGATGCCTAACCCATGGGGCAGAAGGGGCACGTGCCCCCACACTTTGAATATGGGGGGGTCAAACTTTATATTTTGCCCCTCCATTTTTTACGTTCATTTATATATATATACCAATAATGTCACATTTTGTAGTGATGTAACTATCACTATTATCTGCTGTATTATTGAATTGTGGTTGTCACACTGTCACAAAGACGGCCGGAGTGGGTGGTGTCAGACCAGAGCCAGGAAATAAATAAACAGAGATTTGGGGTTTGGTGAAGCTGGGCGCGTGATCGCGCTCAGCATTTAATAAACAGAACAGAAAATAAAAGGTTTGAAACACAAAACACAGGACACGGCACTTCACGCCAAAATAAAGAGACAAACAAAACGGACTATACAGTAAACAGACAGTGCACGGACAGACACACAAACAAACACGGTGAGTTTTAAATAAACAAGTATCGTGCTGGTCCTACCAGCACGTAATAGCAATTGATATTTAAACGTATTTCTCCTTCTCTCTCACCCGTTCTCCACTCTCTGAACACCCAACCCGACTGAATGAAAATGTGCATCTATATATACTGTTGTGCTGGGATTCAATTACTAATTAATTATTCACTTGAATCCCAGCACGTGAATTAATTTCTGTGCAACCCCGTGCTCACATATTACATTTAACCAGCACGTGAAGTGATTTGTGCCTCCTCGGTACTAAATATAAATCTACCTTTTAAATCACACGTGAAACACAGACCCGTTTATATCCCGTGTACCAATCTATACACCAACATTAACACACGCACGCAACATACAACATATAACACACAAATGCACACAGGGGCGGGGCACATTGCCACATATATACCCCCTTGTGCGTAGCACACATGGCCTCAACGGCCACCTCCCCTTAAAAATCCAGCAGTCAGGACAAAGTCTCAGGCTGGGAAGGGAGGCTTCAGGGGCCCATGGCTGGCCATGCTGTCAGCACCCCTGCCGGTAGTGGCACGGCTGACAGCATGCTGGTCCATTCCTGCAGCGAAACTGCTGCTGGGGAAAAAGTGGTCTCCTGACCTCTCCCCTGTCTTTGTAGCCGTAGCTCCCTTTGGTGGGGCTCCGACCAGTACTTCCAGCAGCAAAGAAGCTGCAGTGGGAGCAGGTCTCCTGACCTCCCCACGATCTCCGCAGCGAAACTGCTGCAGTGGAGCAGGTCTCGACCTCCCCACGATCTCCGGCAGCGAAACTGCTGCTGGGGTTGGTGGTCTCCAGACCTCCTCCCCTTCGTGGCCGACAGCTCCCTTTCCGGGGCTCCGGCCACCGTACTCTCTGTGGTGGAGGTACGGAAGCAGAGACAGCTCCTGCTGTTCTGTTTCTGGTGGTGGAGGCAGAGGCAGCTCCTGCCCTCTGCTCCTGGAAGTGGCAGAGGCAGCTCCTGCCTCTGCTCCTTGGTGGTGGTGGTGGCGGAGGCAGAGGCAGCTCCTGCTCCTCTGCTCCTGGCGGTGGTGGTGGCGAGGCAGAGGCAGCTCCTGCTGCCTGCTCCTTGCGTGGTGGTGGCGGAGGCAGAGGCAGCTCCTGCTCCTCTGCTCCTGGCGGTGGTGGAGGCAGAGCCATGGGGCTGATGCTGGCCACCAGAGGGAGGCTGTGGCGGTGCTGGCTCTCTCTGCTGTGGCGGCTGGGCTGGTGTGCCCGTGCTCCTTCAGCAGCATAAATAGAGGCTGCTGGGGACACCAGCATCCTGCCCTTCTCCCCCAGAAAAATTCAGGGGTTGAGCCTGTAATTCCTCCCCTTCTGGCTCTTGGGACGACAGCGATGGGGACAGCAGGCATTGTTCTTCTGCTGGTGGAGGTGGAACCAGCAGGTATTCTCCTCTGCTGGCAGCTTGGGTCCTAGGGCTGTGGACGCACCGACTTCCCTCTCTTCGGGCTGTGGGCGCACCGACTCCTCCCTTGGGCTGTGGACGCCCCCTCCCTGTTGGGCTGTGGATGCACCGACTCCTCCCTTTTGGGCTGTGGACACCGACTCCTCCCTTTTGGGCTGTGGACGCCGGGCTCCCCCACTCAGGCGTGGGACGTTCGGGCTCCTCCACCAGGCGTGGGGCGTTCGGGCCCTCCCACTCAGGCGTAGGACGCCCGGGCTCCTCCCACTCAGGCGTAGGGACGGACGCCCGCTCCTCCCACTCAGGCGTAGGGACGTTCGGCTCCTCCCGCTTGGGCTGGATGCTCAGGCTCCTCCCGCTTGGGCTGTGGACGCCAGGCCCTCCCGCTTGGCTGTGGAGGCAAAACCAGCAGGCATTCTTCCTCTGCTGGTGGAGACGGGGACAGCAGGCATTCTTCCTCTGCTGGTGGACCTGCTACCTGGGCTGCTGTTCCACTTATAACTGCCTCCAGGTAGCTGAGGACCAACCCCACACCTTCCTCCCAGGTGCTTACGGTCTGTTCCCTCTCATACGCCTCCCATCGCTCTCTGTCCATAAACTGCAGGAACCGGATGACTACTGGTATAGACTGGGCCTCCAGCCCAGCATTTTCCAGCATCCAGTCCCGCACTTTGATGGCGTCTTCTGCCATTTTTTTTTTTCCTCTTTTTTTTTTCTCTTTTTTTTTCCAATTCAAAAATGCTGTTCCTGCTCTGGCCTGAGTCCTGGAGGCGCTGTAGATCCCACGCAGGACACCACGTGTCACAAAGACGGCCGGAGTGGGTGGTGTCAGACCAGAGCCAGGAAATAAATAAACAGAGATTTGGGGTTTGGTGAAGCTGGGCGCGTGATCGCGCTCAGCATTTAATAAACAGAACAGAAAATAAAAGGTTTGAAACACAAAACACAGGACACGGCACTTCACGCCAAAATAAAGAGACAAACAAAACGGACTATACAGTAAACAGACAGTGCACGGACAGACACACAAACAAACACGGTGAGTTTTAAATAAACAAGTATCGTGCTGGTCCTACCAGCACGTAATAGCAATTGATATTTAAACGTATTTCTCCTTCTCTCTCACCCGTTCTCCACTCTCGAACACCCAACCCCGACTGAATGAAAATGTGCATCTATATATACTGTTGTGCTGGGATTCAATTACTAATTAATTATTCACTTGAATCCCAGCACGTGAATTAATTCTGTGCAACCCCGTGCTCACATATTACATTTAACCAGCACGTGAAGTGATTTGTGCCCTCCTCGTGCCTAAATACAAATCTACCTTTTTAAATCACACGTGAAACACAGACCCGTTTATATCCCGTGTACCAATCTATACACCAACATTAACACACGCACGCAACATACAACATATAACACACAAATGCACACAGGGGCGGGGCACATTGCCACACACACTTATACTTTGCTTGAACAAAAGTTATTTTATTTCTTGCTCTTATTGTATTACTTGTATTGTAACACTTGAAATGTATTTGCTTTTTGATTGTAAGTCGCCCTGGATAAGGGTGTCTGCTAAGAAATAAATAATAATAATAATAATAATAATTTTGTGGAATTACAAATAATATATGCAGTTTTTCAAACAAACTTTTTTTTTTATTCAAAGCTGTAGTGGTTAAACTGAACACGGTTAAATGAGGAGCAAAACTTCCAAAGAAAATGTACGAAATGAAATTTACTGGTTGCATAAGTATTCAGCCCCTTAAGTCAGTACTTGGTAGAAGCACCTTTTGCAGCAATTACTGCTAAGAGTCTTTTTGGATAGGTCTCTACTAGCTTTGCACAGCAGGATGGGGAAATTTTTGCCCATTTTACATTGGAAAATTGCTCCAGTTCTGATAAGTTTGTTGGGGATCATCAATGGACTGGAATCTTCAAGTCTCGCCATAAATTTTCGGGATTGATTCAAGTCAGGACTTTGACTGGGCCACTCAAGAACATTAATTCTCTTCTTGTTCAATCACCCACTGTGGCTTTGGCTTTGTGCTTCAGGTCATTGTCCTGCTGAAATGTAAATTTTCTCCCCAGTTTCAGAATCTTGGCTGACTCAAACAGGTTTTCCTCAAGGATTTGCCTGTACTTTGTACCATCCATTCTACCTCTATCCTGACAAGCTTCCCAGTCCCTGCTGAAGAGAAGCATCCCCATAACATGATGTTGCCACCACCATACTTGACAGTTGGGATGGTGTTGACTGGGTGATTGTGCAGTGTTGGCTTGCGCCAGACGTAACGCTTGGAATTTAGACTGAAAAGTTAAATCTTTGTCCGTCTGACCACAAAACCTTTTTTCCACATCTGCAGTATAATCTACATGCTTTTTTTCACAAACTCCATACGTGTTTTAAGATGAGGCTTTTTGAGTAATGGTTTTTCTTGCCACCCGTCCATACAGGCCAGCTTTGTGTAAGGACCGGCTTATTGTTGATGTGTGAACATTGACTCCCATCTCAGACACAGAATTTTGCAGATCTCTCAAGGTTGGCTTCAGAGTGACATCCTGAACCAGTTTCCTGCTTGCCCGACTGCTCAGTTTGGGAGGGCGACCTGATCTGGGTAGTGTCTGGGTGGTATGATGCATCTTACACTTCTTAATGATGGACTTCACTGTGCTGATAGGGATAACCTTTGAAATTTTCTTGTAACCTTTTCCTGCTCTGTGCCTCTCCACCACTTTATCCCTGACTTATTTCGAAGGCTCCTTGGTCTTCATGGTTGCTTTGTTGGATCACTATGTGAGTTGCAGCTTGAAAGTCTTTATATACCTGAAGGAATGATCTACAAGTTAAACCACTTTGAGTACACACTGAAACCATTTCACTAATTTTGTGACCTTTCAAATAAATCATTTGCACCTGAGCTGATTTAGGGCTGCAGTAGCAAAGGGGTTGAATACTTATGCAACTGAGATTAATCTGTTTTTCTCTGTAAATCTTACTTATTTATATTCTATATGCATTTTTTAACTTTATCAATGTGGAGAAGTTTGTGTAGATTCTATATGTAAAGTCTAATTTGAAAGCGTCGTGGGTAGTATGCTCAGGTGCCATATATATATATATATATATATATATATATATATATATATATATATATATACAGTACTGTGCAAAAAGTTTTAGGCAGGTGTGAAAAAATGCTGTAAAGTAAGAATGCTGTCAAAATAGACATGTTAATAGTTTATATTTATCAATTAAATAAATGCAAAGTGAGTGAACAGAAGAAAAATCTAAATCAAATCCATATTTGGTGTGACCACCTTGCCCTTCAAAACAGCATCAATTCTTCTAGGTACACAAAGTCAGGGATTTTGTAGGCATATAGTCAGGTGTATGATTAAACAATTATACCAAACAGGTGCTAATGATCATCAATTCAATATGTAGGTTGAAACACAGTAATTAACTGAGGAACAGCCAAACAGCCAAAGGTTGCTGAAGACAGTTTACTGTCAAAAGTCATACACCATGGCAAGACTGAGCACAGCAACAAGACACAAGGTAGTTATACTGCATCAGCAAGGTCTCTCCCAGGCAGAAATTTCAAGGCAGACAGGGGTTTCCAGATGTGCTGTCCAAGCTCTTTTGAAGAAGCACAAAGAAACGGGCAACGTTGAGGACCGTAGACGCAGTGGTCGGCCAAGGAAACTTACTGCAGCAGATGAAAGACACATCATGCTTACTTCCCAATCGGAAGATGTCCAGCAGTGCCATCAGCTCAGAATTGGCAGAAAACAGTGGTACCCTGGTACACCCATCTACTGTCCGGAGAAGTCTGGTCAGAAGTGGCCTTCATGGAAGCCTTGTGGGCCAAAAAGCCATACCTCCGACGTGGAAACAAGGCCAAGCGACTCAACTATGCACGAAAACACAGGAACTGGGGTGCAGAAAAATGGCAGCAGGTGCTCTGGACTGATGAGTCAAAATTTGAAATATTTGGCTGTAGCAGAAGGCAGTTTGTTCGCCGAAGGGCTGGAAAGCGGTACACGAATGAGTGTCTGCAGGCAACAGTGAAGCATGGTGGAGGTTCCTTGCAAGTTTGGGGCTGCATTTCTGCAATTAATGGTCTCCTCAATGCTGAGAAGTACAGGCAGATACTTATCTATCATGCAATACCATCAGGGAGGCATCTGATTGGCCCCAAATTTATTCTGCAGCATGACAACGACCCCAAACATACAGCGAAAGTCATTAAGAACTATCTTCAGTGTAAAGAAGAACAAGGAGTTCTGGAAGTGATGGTATGGCCCCCACAGAGCCCTGATCTCAACATCATCGAGTCTGTCTGGGATTACATGAAGAGAGAGAAGCAACTGAGGCTGCCTAAATCCACAGAAGAACTGTGGTTAGTTCTCCAAGATGTTTGGGCCAACCTACCTGCTGAGTTCCTTCAAAAACTGTGTGCAAGTGTACCTAGAAGAATTGATGCTGTTTTGAAGGCAAAGGGTGGTCACACCAAATATTGATTTGATGTAGATTTTTCTTCTGTTCACTCACTTTGCATTTTGTTAATTGATAAATATAAACTATTAACATGTCTATTTTTGACAGCATTCTTACTTTACAGCATTTTTTCACACCTGCCTAAAACTTTTGCACAGTACTGTATATACTGTATATATATATATATATATATATATATATATATATTTGTGATAAGATTGCACCTCACACGGGTTTGTTGCCCCCACAAATTGACCCAGACACCGAAATTAGGGGTTCAGCTTCCGCGCACTTTTAATAATACAAACAATAATACAAAAACAAAAACACCTAGCTCTTTACATGAGCACTAACTGAACTTTCAGGAACACCCTGACTACAAGTAGGGACGGCTAAGCCGTTTCCCCACCAAACAAACCCCAACAAACTAAAACCACACAGGTTTGACACGGCACTCACTTCAGTATGACTGCTCGGGAGACAGAGCACACTATCTGCCTCCTTCTACACAGCAGCCGTGAGCAGACTGACTGCACCCTTATATACCCTGCACCTGGTCCTAATTTAACAATAATTACCAGGTGCAGGGGATAATTAATTAACACAATGTGCATTCCGCACATGTTTTTCTTCATGCAGGAGGATTAACCCCTCCCTGCTGTGTTACAATATATATATATATATATATATATATATATATATATATATATATATATATATATATAGTAACACAGCAGAGGGGGGGGAGGCTTCTGGGAACGCTCATGTTTTTTGTGCTGACTTGATAGACATCCTAGATTGCTGTAGCCAGTGCTGTTCCATATCGCCTTTTCTGTACTGAACAAAAGACAGCTCCAGCAGTATTATTTTTTTTAATTGACAGCTACCGGTAAACCATGGATACCTTTAATAATTAAAAAAGTGGCGAGTATATCCCTTCCCTTCCTGTGTCGGTTTGGGTATTTGTGGTCTATACCTCCCTTTTTAACAATCTCAATTTTTTCTGAGAAAGTTCTTCTTGAAAATTGATTCATAGCCAAATCGACTACGATGCATCTGTTAGCTGATGACATTTTTTTTTTATTTGTAAGTAATAAGAAATATTACTTGACGTGCTCAATATAACTCTGTAACGGTCTATATTAAGCAATATCGCATAACATTTAGCTATTCTTACACCACTTACCCTAGCATATTTATGTCCCACCTCTGCTCACAAATGATTGGACAGCTGCAAAACCAGGGCAGATCTTTGACTCTTCCATTGGTTAAACTTACCCAAGACCTTCAGCCGAGGCAGAGAATACCTTCAACTGTTTATGTCCCGCCTTCGCTCACTTATGATTGGACTGCCGTGGAGAGAGTCAATTATCCGAACTAGTTATACAGCTAGTAACCTATTCTAACACATTAAACACACTTATACAGCTAGTAACCTATTCTTACAAATTAAGCATAAATGTACCCTATATCAAAGAATACAATTCAGTACAACTTTGACACACTACAGAACTTTAGAATCATTAACTTAAAAATTCAGTAAAATGTTTCTATTCTTTGATACTTGCTGTTATGGCATTGTAATAACGTGCAATTAAAATGAATAAAATAAAAGCTCTTAGCTGGTCAATAACATAGACAGGTGACTGGTTTAATTTGCTTAACTGCAACAATTTAAAGCACACAATGCAGCAGTGTGGGTAGTGGTTAGGGCTCTGGACTCTTGACTGGAGGGTCGTGGGTTCAATCCCAGGTGGGGGACACTGCTGCTGTACCCTTGAGCAAGGTACTTTACCTAGATTGCTCCAGTAAAAACCCAACTGTATAAATGGTTAATAGTATGTATAAATCTATAACAAAAACATGTCAATGTAAAAAATCAAGTTAGAAAAACACAACAGCCGTTTAAAGGGGTGATATCAAACACAAAAGTCCAAGTTAGGAGAAACAATCAGGCCAATCTTGTCAAGCATCAAGCAAATAGGCACAATTGGAAAGGTGCTGGGGCCCAAGATTCACACAATTCTTGCTTCTAACTTGGTGCCTTTTTTTGATCGCTTCGCTCCACTTTATCGCTCCACTTTATCGCTCCACTTGAAATGCGCTGTGGCGCAGAGGGCTAAGGTCGTGTGCTCTTCAAGAACGTCATGTTGCAAGTTCAAACCACTTGAAATGCTCTTTGTATGACTTGAAGTGACTGAGACACACACACACACACACACACACACACACTGAGACTCATTTACAATAATTTATTTATTTCTACCAAATAAATTATTCCTTTATTTATTTTTAATTAAACAAGGAACTACAATTTATCAGAGTTCAGAGATTTAGACAAGGAAGCTACATGCCACTCTTGTGTGCAATTCCATTCTATGGTATCTACCAGACAAAGAGAAAACTAGAAATTTTCAAACAGGAAATCGAAAATTTCTAGAATCGAAAGAATCACCTTCAGGTTTTCAGCGAAAGCTGGTCAGGCTTGGATGTATGCTTAAAAAATGAACGCATTTCAACAGCGGGCTAAGGTTGTGTGCTTTCAAGAACGTCATGTTTCAAGTTCAAACCACTGTATTTATTTTTTTTAAAAACATAAATAATTTGTTTAATATAAATGGTGTGGATATCAGACTGCTTGCACACCATGGTATGTTTTGACGTTGACCAACATGTGGAATTACATTATTGGTAGATGTCCAGTTATTTAGCTTTTCTGTTTGAATAGTCGCTACACACCCTTAAAAAAGTCGACGAAGAAGAAGAAGAAGAAGAAGAAGAAGAAGAATTTTACCTTAGTTTGACGACTTATATCTCATTGTGTATAAGAGGTATATATGTTTTTTTTCATTTGAGGTAAGAAAGTTTCAGACTTTTGATACTGATATAGATGGTAATTCTAAGTGATTTAGTTTTGTCGATGCAACATGGTAAAACAGTTAAACTCTTTAAGCTGTATAGAGACTCTCGGTAGTTTCAAACAAGTTTTTCTAACTTGTACGAGGAACTACCGTTCCTCTTAATAATGTGTAAAAATAATGTAATTGTATGTAAAAATAATGTGATATCTTGTAACAATTGTAAGTCGCCCTGGATAAGGGTGTCTGCTAAGAAATAAATAATAATAATAATAATCTAAGGTTTTAGTGGTCTGAATAATTCTGTAACTTTCATTTGCCTCAGTCTACTGGTCCTTTTTTGGCAGCTAAATCTTGTAGCTGTTTTAGTAGTAGAAGCTGTGTGCATAATAAACCACACGTAATTCATTACATGATTACAGGTGCGTTTGGTTGATTAGACAGTACGGTTGATCAAAGATCGGATAATTGACTCTCTACTATATTGTGGTGAAGTGTCCCACCCTTATGTATATTTGTGCGCTATTTTTTTTATTTATGTAAATATACATGACGGCGAAAAGCTGTGTTATAAAAGCACTAAGCGCTGTAGCACATCAGTTTTGCCCCACAGTTGCTTTGTCAGTGTGTTTCTGTTCTGGGTCTGACGTCGTCCACCAGGTAATCTGTCACATATGGTGTCCAGAGGAGATATAGCACCTCAGGAGTCAGACCAGACAGTACTGCGGGTAAATTTTTAAATTATTTTATTTGGGATTTTTGTGAGAGGAGTGTTTTTTTAGAAAAAATAAATAAATCAATAAAATAAAAATGGGAAGAAGCAGCAGCAGCAGCAAGCACATCAACAGCAGCCCACTGCGTCTCTGCTACGCCGGATGTCTGCCTCGCCTGTCTGGACGAGGAATGGTGGTGCTTCCTTTGTGGCGGGTCAGGTACCTTCCCTCATCTAAAACCCCCCATGGCAAGGGGAAGACGAGTGGTCCCAAGCGCCGGAGGGAGAAGCCCCGCTAACTCAAGGGCCACCATCAAGGCAGATCTGGGACTGGCTGACAGACCCTGAAGGGCAGATGGTAAGTGACCTCCTGGGGGCAATTGACCTGTTGTGGGGGAGACTACCTGCTGCTTGCACCTTCGTTGTCAGGAGACTACCCACTGCTCCCACCTTCACCACCAGGGGAAGACTGCCTGCCACTCCCATCTCCAACGTCATGGGAGGACTGCCTGCCTCCCCACCTCCACCGCTAGAGGGAGACTACATGCTCCTGCCTCCCATCACCAGGGGAGAAGTGGGCTACAGAGCATGTGGGAGAAGTGGAGCACCCGCTGCCGCCTTCTTGGCCAAGGGCTCCCCCGGAGTTCACCGCCCGAGGTTCGGAGCTGTCGCTGTTGGAGGTCCAGGACTGCCGTCACCTGGGGCCGCCGGCTCCGCTTTGCCTGGGACGTCTGCGCGCCACCGCCGGGGGATGCCGCCTGTGTGCCGCTGGCCGGGGTTGCCAGTGTTCCACAGCCTGAGTTGCCATAAAAGAGCCTTCACAAACGCTTGCCACACAGGCTCCCTCGGGCTCTTTTTTCCTTCCAAATACATGACCAAACACACAGGACAGCAAGAAACGTGCTGACTCTCACTTTAATTATTACAAAAATAAAACAAAATGAAAATAAAAACCTAGCTCTTTTTCGAGCACTAACTAAAACACAAACAGGAACCTAAGTAATGACTGGACAGATAAGCTGTTTAGCAGTTGAAAACAAAATTAAACACACAGGTTTACACACAAACACGAAAAAGGCTTTTACAGTACCTTTGTCTTTTCAATACGCTTGAGCACACTATCAAGAGTGCTTCTTCACACAAAGCAGCCCTGAGCAGACTGGCTGCTTTCTTTAATCCCTGCACCTGGCTCAAATGTACAATATTAGCCAGGTGCAGGTGATAATTAAACAATTAAACAATAATCAAATTAGGGCTTCTGGGAGGTAAAGTCCTGTGTTCTCTCCTCCCCCGCCCCCCGGACTACACTTTTCACATATATAAGAACATAAGAAAGTTTACAAACGAGAGGAGGCCATTCAGCCCATCTTGCTCGTTTGGTTGTTAGTAACATTGATCCCAGAATCTCATCAAGCAGCTTCTTGAAGGATCCCAGAGTGTCAGCTTCAACAACATTACTGGGGGAGTTGGTTCCAGACCCTCAAATTCTCTGTGTAAAAAGTGCCTCCTATTTTCTGTTCTGAATGCCCCTTTATCTAATCTCCATTTGTGACCCCTGGTCCTTGTTTCTTTTTCTCAGGTTGAAAAAGTCCCCTGGGTCGACATTGTCAATACCTTTTGGAATTCTGAATGTTTGAATCAGATCGCCGCGTAGTCTTCTTTGTTCAAGACTGAATAGATTCAATTCTTTTAGCCTGTCTGCATATGACATGCCTTTTAAACCAGGGATAATTCTGGTCGCTCTTCTTTACACTCTTTCTAGAGCAGTAATATCCTTTTTGTAACAAGGTGACCAGAACTGAACACAATATTCTAGATGAGGTCTTACTAATGCATTGTAAAGTTTTAACATTACTTCCCTTGATTTAAATTCAGCACTTTTCACAATATATCCGAGCATCTTGTTGGCCTTTTTTATAGCTTCCCACATTGTCTAGATGAAGACATTTCTGAGTCAAAAATAAACGCCTAGGTCTTTTTCATAGATTCCTTCTTCAATTTCAGTATCTCCCATATGATATTTATAATGCACATTTTTATTGCCTGCCTGCAGTACCTTACATTTGTCTCTATTAAATGTCATTTGCCATGTGTCTGCCCAGTTCTGAATGCTGTCTAGATCATTTTGAATGACCTTTGCTGCTTGTGAAGGATGGCTTGCAGTGGTGAGGTGTGGTGCCGTCACAGACCAGAAACACAGACTCAGGAAGTAGCAGGTGAGAGCAGCTTCTTTTATTGAATAATAAACAAAAACAAAAGGAACCACTACAAAACAAAAGGGCACGTTGGCCAAACAAATAAACAAATAAGGTTTAGCAGTTGTCTTTCATTTTCTCTCGCGCTCTCTCCTCTCCTATACTCTCTCCTCTGTACACTCCCCAGTGCGGACAGCTGCAGGTTCTTATATTCTGGCCGAGGGGTTAACTAGCTGTTAATTATCTTATTACCCCTCGGCCACAGTCTGCACGAGTTTAGTAAGGATGCGTGACTGTCCGCTAGCTAAATAAATCACTAGCTGATCAGTCACGCATCCTCACAGGGTTTTAAATTATAAAAACAATAACAAATACGCTGCACACTTTGATCTGCGCCGCAACAATAATACAAATAATAACACAAATATATATATAGGGCGGACACTCCGCCACACTGCTGCAACAGTGTTTGCCACTCCTCCTATTTTTGTGACATCTGCAAATTTAACAAGTTTGCTTAATATACCAGGATCTAAATCATTAATGTAGATTAGGAATAGCAGAGGACCTAATAATGATCCCTGTGGTACACCACAGAAATCCTGGACTGTGATTGGTTAAAACCTCATCATAGGAGGAAAAATAGATTTACCTATTGCCCTCACATCCTTACACACCTAGAAAATGACTGAACACCGATTTACACTGAACACTGAATTACCATACTACAAAAGAAAGATGCTCCAAACACTAAAATGGTGATAAAAACATCACTGTCACTGTTTTCTGACTTTATTAAATTAAAATAAATTCAACTTGACAAAAAACAAATACGATGGGTGGGGTATAAACTGGATTACACAAATCAAATCAAATCAAATCACAAATCAAACAGAGACGGAGAAAAACTTTGCTAACCATACGGTATGAAAAAACATTTTCTGTTCAAAACATTTTCTGTTATTTATTTATGTAATTTATTTATTTACTTATGCTGTATCAGCTATAGTTAAACAAAATGTAATTACAATTGTTGAAGCTGACACCCTGGGATCCTTCAAGAAGCTGCTTGATGAGATTCTGAGATCAATAAGCAACTAACAACCAAACAAGCAAGATGGGCCGAATGGCCTCCTCTCGTTTGTAAACTTTCTTATGTTATTAAAATCTATAAGTCAATATTTATTTACGTATGCTATATCAGCTATATTTAAACTAAATATACAGTGCCGTGAAAAAGTATTTTTGTTCTATGATTTTCTGCATTTTTGCATATTTTTGACACTGAATGTTATCAGATCTTCAACCAAAACCTAATATTAGATAAAAGGAACACTGAGTGAACAAATAACACAACAATTTGATACATATTTCATTTATTTATTAAAGAAAGTTATGCAACACCCAATGTCCCTGTGTGAAAAAGTAATCGCCCCCTTAGACTCAATAACTGGTTACACCACCTTTAGCAGCAATAACTGCTAATAACCAAACGCTTCCTGTAGTTATTGATTAGTCTCTCACAGCGCCGTGGAGGAATTTTGGCCCACTCCTGATATTCTCTGATACAGAGCAGAATTCATGGTTCCTTCATGGTCCTGATGCAGCAAAGCATCCTGAAACCATGACACTACCACCACCATGCTTGCCCATTGGTATGAGGTTCTTACTGTGGAATTCAGTGTTTGGTTTTCGCCAGACATAGCGGGGCCCATGTCGGCCAAAAAGTTCCACTTTGACTCATTTGTCCATAGAATATTGTTCCAGAATTCTTGAGGATCATCCAGGTGCTTTTTGGCAAACTTGAGACGAGCATTTACGTTCTTCTTAGTGAGCAATGGTTTCCGCCTTGCTACTCTGCCATGAATCCCATTTTTTGCCCAGTGTCTTTCTGATGGTGGAGTCATGAACACTGACCTTAGCCGAGGCGAGAGAGGCCTGCAGATCCCTGGATGTTGTTCTAGGGTTCTTTGTGACTTCCTGACGATTTTACGCTTTGCTCTTGGAGAGATTTTGGCAGGATGGCCACTCCTGGGAAGATTCACTACTGTCCGTCCCAAACTTTCTCCATTTGGACAATATGGCTCTGACTGTTGTTCGGTGGAGCCCCAGTGCCTTAAAATGGCTTTGTAATCCTTTCCAGACTGATAGACATCAACAACTTTTTTCTGGAGGTCTTCAGGAATTTCTTTTGTTTGTGGCATGATGTGCCTCTAGAACCTGTGTGCTGACAACTTCACGCTGATGGTAAGGGCCAAAGTTAGTCAGATTTATATTGGGCAGGGCTGGCCCAAATCAGGCCTGGTTGTTAACCAAAGTACTCAAACAGCTGACCGTAATTATCCCTTTAATTGGGTTGAGTTAATTTGGGGGGGCAATAACTTTTTCACACCTGAAGATTGCATGTTTGATTACTTTGCACACCAAACAAATGAAAGAAGCACCAAACTTTGATGTCATTTTTTCTCTCAGACTCCCTCTCCCTATACTACTACAACCCACAAAAAAAATCTGACCAAATACAATGTGAAAAATGTGCAAAAATGCAGAAAATCAGACAGGGGGCAAATACTTTTTCACGGCACTGTATAAAGTCATATTTACAATCCAACTTTATCTCACTTATTTTCTTAACTGATTCATATATTAAATATGTACCGCAGACTCAGCCATAGTGGAAAATGAAATGACCCTCGGGAAGACTAAAGTTACCTCCAGGGTGCAATGCCCTCAGCCATGGCTTCTTAGCAAAAAATATTCTCCCCAGGGCACAAAGTACCATACTAAACCAATTGCAAGGGCAGTCGTTCATTCCAATCTCCAGGTCTCTGCACTGACCGATATACAAAGCAGCTTTAAATCCGTGTTTATGTCCACAGTTGTATGCACTTTTGCTGTCTTCTTCATCAGTATTTTTACTACAACAATTGTTAGAGTAGTTGTAGTTTGTATTATAAGTTCCTAATGTTCTCTTCATTGCATCACACAGACGACTGGCTGAAATAAACAAGTATGTGGACTCTTGACTCTGCAAACATTTAAAATTTAACTTCCTCCATTACCTCTCTTTTGAGGTCCCAATTGTCCTCTTGCCTCCTCAGCCTCAGATAGATCCTTCAGTATACGTCGCAATTCCTGTCCACTGAATCCAATATCTCTGAGAAGTCGGGATAAACCCGCTTTTCACCCCCGCTGTTCCACCTCATTGGCTAACTCAGCATACCGAAGTTTCTTCCTTCCTTATGCCTCTTCCACGGAATCCTCCCATGGCACTGTTAGCACCACCAGTAGAACAAGGTGTGCTGAGACTGACCAGGACACTTTTCAGGTCGATGGGTAGTTGTGGCCAGCTGCATGCATTCTCCAATCTCTAGCACCCTTCAGTTGTCCCAGGTGAATCTTTAGTTCTAATAACCTTTCTTGTGGTTGCTCACCTGGACAGAGGAATGTCGCCTGTGTAAAACTATTGCTGATATTGGTGGTGAGCTGTTGATCTTATTACGCTGTTCTTCCAGTGCAGTTGCCAAGCATTGCAGCCAGTGGTCCAGATTACAGTTTTCTGCGCATTAAAAAAAATTCTAAACACGCACTCAATTTAAATGTAAGGCGAAAAATACGCATAGCAATTTTGCTGTACAGCTTGTCTGCCTCCCCTCCCATCCCCTAAAACTTCCACTAACAACTACATCTCCCAGAATACAATGTCTTCAGTTACTAGGAAACTGTACTCAAGAAAAATAACCCAACAAACATTATCCAATCTCTGGCTAGCCCTGTTGTCTTTGCAGCCAATTACAGTAAGAATAAGAACATTTTGAAGCGACACAGGTTGAAACGTAAAACACCGCAGTCCAGCTACAAATCTAACTGGAACCATCGTCAGAGACAACCGCTAAAAAAAAAAAGTGCCTATATTACTAAACAAACTCTTTTATAACTCATTAATGCATTTCCTCATTTTATTTATCTGTATGGCTTTATACTGAAGTTTTAACATGTTCACTGAGTTAAAGAATTTAATGTTAAAATATAAAGTCTTTATTTTATTTATCTGTATGGCTTTATATTGAGGTTTTAACATGTTCACTGAGTTTAAGAATTTAATGTTAAAAATATAGTAACGTAATTAATTTGCAGAGTCAGTGTGATATCTCGGAAAAAAATGTGCTGAGCCGATAAAGAACCTTGTAGAACACACGTGTGGTTGTATAGTAGTTCAAAGTAACATTGCAGATAAAATGGAAGACTCTTTTTTAATGCCTACCCCATTACCTTTAAAGATTGTAGAGTATTTATCGAGATTATTCAAGACTTCAAGGTAATGTTGCATTTTACCCCTTGAACATACATTTTAGTGTTAAAATAAGTTACTCCCTGACCCAAAACCATATCTGGAGCGCTGATCACAGCACAGTCATGACGCCAAGTGAAGTGACCTTGGCTCAGAGCTCACATCCTATAAGAATGTGCTTCTGGGATGAACACAAAGGACATGTAGGGTTCTCTCCTACCCACATTCAGGTTCTGCAGTGATGGAAGAACATAATACGTAAACCTAATTAGGAAGCTGATCCTCCTCTGTTCCATTGTCCACAGGTCTCACCAGCCAATCTTACGCTGTTCCACGTTCTCCCATCTAATCCCTGCTTAGCCTGGGACACCACCTTGACACTTGCTTTTGCACTTCAGTAACTACCAACTTCCTCTTTTCAGCTGGAGCTGCTTTTTGCCATCTCGGGGGAGCCAAACTGAGACCAAGGCCTCCTCTTCCCTGTTGTACTTGCCCCATGATATCACTGATATGAAAAGTATCCTTTGCATCTTCCACAACGTCCTTTGCTGCCCACGGTCTCACTACTTGTGCTACCTCCCTTACACACTTCTCATGTTATTTCCAGCCAAACCTTAGGGCACTTAAATTCCCAGTTAGAACTGAGACTGGCAGCTGCAGTTTCCCTTTACTGTAGAGTGCTACCCTCCTAAGGCACCATAGAGCTCCCAGCCATTTCCTAATGTATGAACTAATCAAGGCTTCCAGTCTGTATTGTTGACAGGGAAACCTCATACACAATAAATGGCCACAGAAATCTTGGAAGAAGACCGAGAAAGCACCAGGCTTTAAGCTTGCCCTGTCGATACTCTTCAGCCCTTGCACTGCTTGCTGTCTCACCTCTCCCACTCAGTCCTAGAAAACTTGGTTGTATTTCTGGAAAGAAAATCCGCCCACTAATCAACACATCATATCCAAGCTCCATAAAACTTTGTGTGGCTTGCATTCATGTCACTTCTTTTTTTGTTTGGCCTCTCAGTCACGCGTGTATGAGGCCAAACAGGAGACGGCCGTCTAGAGCCTTGAGGAAGGGCTGCCCTCAGCCATGGATTACCTAAGCTAGGGTTTTTTTCCTTACTTGAGTGCCGAGCGGTTCGTATTTAGTTTCTGCAGGGTGCGTGGCAGGTCAGAGAGGCCGGGTTCACCCTCAGTGCATTTCATGCATGGGGGCGGGCCTGTGTCTCAGCTGCTTACTTTTCATTAATCCTTTTCCTATTTTTTGGGGGTAGGTGGCATTGCACCACTGCCATTGTTGCATTAACCATTCATCATTTTCATTTTTCCAGTCATGGTTTGGCAGCTTTGTCTTTTGGGAGGAGGTGGCCCTACAAGCCACTTCCTATCCGCGGCACTAGACTATATGATGTCATCGTGTTTTTGCTAATCGGCCAACATTGCTGATAGCTGACAAGGTCTCCGGCCAAATTCATTGTCATCATTAAATTGTCTGTTCAATTGCAATTTAAATCATCCACATTGCTGATTCTCTGTACTGAATTTATAATATATGCATTGAGAAAACGTCATTATTAAAGAGCAAAAAGCTAAAATTGACTCTTCTAGCTTTCAAATACAAACCAAAAACATGCATGTGCCATGTAGATCATATTGCTGTACTGCAGGCCCACATTTCTTTTATGGCTTTATTTAACAATAGTTAACAGATCTCCACATTACTTTAACTTTTGTTTAGAGCAGTGGTTTTTAACCCCAGTCCTCTGGGACCCCTATGTCTTCTGGTTTTCATTCCAACTGAGCTCTCAATTACTTAACTAAGCCCTTAATTGGGCTAATAATTAGCTTAATTGGACCTTTTTAATTGTTCTCAGCTCCTAAAAAGTTGCATATTTCAAGTTATTTATAACATTTTATAGCTAAGTTGAAATCTCCAACTTAAATTCAATTAAGGGTTTAGTTAAGTAATTGAGTGCTCAGTTGGAATGAAAACCAGGAGGCACAGGGGTCCCCGAGGACCGGGGTTGAAAACCACTGCTTTAGAGGAAGTATGAGTTTATTATAACGTGTAAATCTGGTGTCGTATTCAGAGAGCGATATCAAGAAAAGGTTTATATGTTATAATGTGATTATTCTAATAATAATAATTGGAACCCTGAAATACCACAGACATCCATTTAAGAATAATAAAATTAGCGTAACTATCCTACAGCCAGTGATAATCTATAGTTTATTTTGAGGTTCATAAAAAAAGACATGACATTCAATGATCGATTAGTCAATTAAGCAGCTCTACAGATGCCAGATGTTTCCATTTGTTATCCAACCACTGTATTTCTTCAGATAAAGTGACACAATAATTATAAAATAAATACCTTTCCATGATTGAATTTAATTCTTTTGAATATCTGTCTGGCAGGGATGGAGTTTCCCCCTCCACAATTTTCAACACGACTGACAAGAAGTTATTGCCAGTGAATGCATGATCCAGACAGCACATCTCATATAAGATACAAGCCAGTGACCTGCAAAAAAAATAAATAATTAAAAAGATTATCTGACTGAATGGATGTGATTCTGGCTTGTCAGCATTTAAATAACAGGCATGCCAATATCCTACTGCTATGTTTTTTTCTTTTATATTTTAAAAATGGATTTCCTTTTGAGTGACCGGAGTGTGGGGTGTCTACAGTGTCACCTTTAAGACAAATGTAATTCAGAATGCAGCGGACATGAATCAATCATGTCTTACTTCTTAAATTGCAAAATAAAAAAAATAATTTGAAATTAATGCAGAGAAACTGAACTTCATTTATCTTGCCAACCCATTCAGACAACTTCCTAACCTATAAGAATTATGCAGTTGTACAGCCCATTCATTTTGGCAGCTGTTTGATTTCATCGTCTAGAAATAAAAGGACAAATGTGTTCCCATCTAGAAGCGTTGATCACACAAATAATGAACACACTGCTCCTGTGTTCGTTCACCTGTAATTCAAATCGTATTATCATTTTTTTATATTTCGATTATTTTCTTCAACAATAATGTATTGTACAGTTCTTTACTGAGAAATCAAATTTCACTCCCTGATAACTCAGTTGTCCTACTTCTTTCTGTGAACCATTTCATTGTCGCTTCAATCTTGAAATAATCCAGCAGTTGCAATGCTAAGATTATTTATTTTATGTATTTATTTAGCCCAAGAAAAGCCTCATTCATATTAATAACAGGCAAGGAGTCAGCTGAGTGTAACCTGTGTGTGTGTGTGTGTGTGTGTGTGTGTGTTAAATTGTTTTGTTTGTAACTGTTCAGTGAAGGTGAATGCCCAGCCTGACAGCAGTGTTTGGATACAGGATTGTTTTGTAATTTAGGTATGTCACTTCTTGCCGTTGTAAGATTTCAAGACACAACTGTAGTTAATAAGACAGCAAACCTTCACTGACATAAGTGTTTTAACAAAGTTTTATCTGTGGGTGTGGCGGAGTGTCCCGCCCCTTTGTTTATTATTTATTTTATATTATGATTTATATGTTTATATGACGGCGAAAGCCGATTGTTATTTGTTATTGTTTTGTGTTTTTGATTATTAAACCTTGTGAGGATGCGTGACTGATCAGCTACTGATTATTTAACTAGCTGACAGTCGTGCATCCTTACTAAACTTGTGCAGACTATGGCCGAGGGGTAATAAGATCATTAACAGCTAGTTAACCCCTCGGCCAGAATATAAAAGCCTGCAGCTGTCTGCGCTCAGGAGGAGAGTGTACAGAGGAGAGTTCGGGAGAGCGAGCGAGGAGAGAAATTAAAATAGAAACAACTGCTAAGCGTGCTGGTTTTTACACCAGCACGATACTTATAAACAAAACGTGCCCTTTTGTTTATATCTTTTGTTCTGTTTAAATATATATTTTTTATTTATTATTTAATAAAAACACTGAGCGCCATTGAGCTTCAGTTACACCTGCCATTCATTGTTTTGGTTTCTGTTCCTGGTCCGTGACGTCACCACCCACACGCCACTCAACAACTCGGTCACAGTGGGTAACAGATATTTTGCAAGACACAAAATAACGCAAGTAAACACTGAGCAGCATTGATTTAGAAAGTCGGTGAAACCCTACTCTGTGGAGAAGCGAAACCTGAGAAATTCATGACATTTTGGCAACCCTTTGACACGCTGGCTATTACAAGCCACATACCCTCTGTGGTATGTTATAAAAAAATACTTTATTAGGTTACCATGGATTATAACAAACAAAATATGCTTGACTACTGGACATAAAGGCTATAATTTCATCTCAGGGTCCAGATGACATTGATAAACCTCTCACATGCTCACGTGGTTGATACAGGGTCACCAGAAACCCTCAATGACAGTTGGATTAAAATGTATTATTATTATTATTATTATTATTATTATTATTATTATGCAACATTAAGGCACATTTTGACAGGATGTAAGGTGGCTCTTAGCCAAGGACGGTTTACTTGGCGCCATGACCAGGTGCTGCGATGTTTGGCCTTAGCATTGGAAGACAAGCGTAACATGACCAATAAGTTGTCACCTGTTCCATCAAAACATTACACACAAAAGACAACATTCCTCCGCCCAGGAGAGCAACCACCAAGAAAAGGTGTTAAAACCAATCCTCGCCCAGGACAACTGGAAGCTGCTAGAGACTGGAAAATGCTGGCAGATGTTGGTCAACGGCTTATTTTTCCACCTGAGATTGCCACCACTAACCTTCGACCAGATATTGTCTTGTGGTCTGGATCAGCACGCCTTGTTCACCTGGTAGAGTTAACAGTGCCATGGGAGGATGCTGTAGATGAGGCGTATGAGAGGAAGAGACTGCGGTATGCTCAACTAGCCACTGAAGCGGAACAGCGAGGATGGAGAGTTCGGGTTTACCCAGTGGAAGTGGGTTGTCGAGGATTTGTGGCACACTCTACAACCCCGTTTCTCAGAGACGCCGGATTCAGTGGCCAAGAGTTGCGTCGCACAGTGAAGAACTTATCTGAAGCAGCAGAGAGAGCAGCAACTGGCTGTGGTTGAGACGGAAAGATTCTGGCTGGGGATCTCAAGCACAATAGAAAGAAAAAACGCTGATGTACAGGTAAGTAAGCTGGGCTGAGTTGAGTGGGGGGACGGAGGGGGTGATGCTGGGACGCCAGAATCACCGTCGAGCCCTCTTGAGGTGTCGTGGGCTGGTCGACGAAACACTGAGGATGGAAGGTGCCCACTTGAAAACCCCAGAGATGTACCCTACTTAGCTCAATCCAGACGGTTGTCATGCTGATGCGCTGGGGAGGCCGCGACTTTGGTTGATCCCGGAGCCAGCATCGCAGCCGTTGTGTGCTGATGCGCCAGGGAGGCAAAATAAGCTGATCCTGAGCCAGCATTACACTTCAGCCATTAACACCAGACAGAAGGATATCTACATCATCATATGGAAGGAAACGTAAATGGATGGAGACACATGGATCACATTAGTTTACTGTAAAGCTACGTCTTAGTTGGTGCTTATCTTGGCGAGAGCCGAGTTCAAATCAGCATGAAGTTTTAACATCTACTCGTGTAATGGAAATCATGAAGATCTGGATACGTCCAGTGACTGCTGTGAATAGTGCAGCTGGCAACAAGGGAAAGACCTTGTGACAGCCTGGAGAGACAGCTGACAGGAGGAAAAGAGACCCCATTGGGGCTGGTAAGGGTTAGCTACCCTTGTCGGCAGTATCCAGCTCTGTGTTTACAGGATGCTGGAGACACCCGCCCAAGGCTTCTAAGAAATTAAAGAGAAAAATACCCCTAGAGTCTGCGAGGCGGGGCGGAAGATGACTCAACGTTGGACAACACGGTTAACGACTTAGGAACGGAAACGGATATGAATATGGAGAGTACTTCACAAAAGACTAGTTCAAGATCTGCAGTTAACAAAGACATGGAACTCCAGGTTTTGTGTCTGCGGCTGGAGCAAGGCGACAACGGTCAGGGGTTTGAAGATTCATCAAGGAGAATGAAATGCTTGAGGGAGAAGGGACAAGGGCCTCGCATTGATCAGTACTTCTACGAAGTCAGTCAAGTCAGTCGAATGAAATCCAGCGACAGGAAGCAAACCACAGTTCGCAGGATATCAGCACCCCTGTCATAGATGTGAGGAGGACTTGCATGGACACAGTTAGTGATGAACCTAATGATCCTTGTGAACCCGGTCAGACAAACCAGCATAAGAGAGAAAAGAACCTCAACGGGCACAAGCCTGGAGTTAAATGGCCAAGAGCTTGTGAGAAAACTGCATGGGACACAGTAAACACAGATCTCTGCGTTGCATTGGAAAGATTAAGTGGAACAGTTGAAAAGAAGCTGGATAAATTTGGGGACATCATCTACGATATGGAAGTGAGAGGTTTGGAGTTGAAAAAGGAAGGAAAAGTACAAACTATTCCTGGAAAGTCTAGACGGCAGCAGGAGATTGAACGCTTAGTTAGAGAAAGGAGACAGCTGAGGAACCAATGGAGAAGAGCAGAACAAAGTCAGAAGGAGGACTCAATCTCTTACAAAGGGTCATAAAGATAAGCTTGCAACATTGCGCAGAGCTGAGTGCCTACGGAAACACTACAAAAAGAAGGAGCGTCGAGAGCTAACTTTTATAAAGACCCATTCAAATTTGTAAAGAAGTTATTCACCAGTGAGAAGAATGGCACACTAAAAGCATCTAAGGTTGAGCTGGAGAGATATTTGGAGGAAACACATACAGATTCAAAAGGCAGGAGCCTATGTCAATTCCGTCAGACATCCCACCTATCAATCCACCAGAATACCAAATGGAGGACTGTGCACCTAAGTGGAAAAAAAATAGAGCAAGCTGTGAAAAAAGCAAGGGCTTCATCATCTCCAGGGCCTAATGGAGTTCCGTACAGAGTGTACAAGAGTGCTTCAGGAGTTCTACGAATTCTGTGGAAATTGATGAAAGTGGCATGGGAAAAACAGGTTGTACCAAGAGCATGGCGCCGAGCAGGTGGAGTCTTTATACCTAAAGAAAAAGATTCTACAAGCATCAGTCAGTTTCGTCCCATTTCCCTATTAAACGTAGAAGGCAAGATTTTCTTCAGCATTATTGCTCAGAGATTGTCAGCTTACCTATTAAAGAACTGCTTCATTGACACTTCAATACAAAAAGCGGGCATTCCAGGTTTCCCAGGTTGCTTAGAACACATCAATGTGATCTGGCAACAAATTCAATCAGCTAAAAGGAGAGGAAGGAGCTCCATGTGACATTCCTGGATTTGGCTAATGCATATGGTTCAGTGCCACATGAACTACTTTGGGCAGCATTTGATTTTTTCAGTGTACCGATGACAATAACAAATTTAGTGAAAGCCTATTTTGAGATTTGCAATTCAGTTTTTCAACTTCAGAATTCAGCACTACATGGCAATGCCTAGAGGTTGAATAATGGCAGGATGCACCATTTCTCCACTGGCTTTTACCATGGCAATGGAAGTAATCATTAGGGCATCAAAATGGGTAGTAGGAGGAGAGCTTGGCTTCTGGAATGCGACTACCACCAATTCGAGCATACATGGATGACATGACAACCATGACTACAACAGTAGCCTGCACTAATCGATTATTGGACAAATTAACCAATAACATTGAATGGGCACGAATGCAATTCAAGCCCACTAAATCAAGGAGCATCTCTATAATTAAAGGCAAAGTAGTAGATAAAACATTCTTCATTAATGGTGAGGCAATACCAACAGTGTCTGAGAAGCCAGTGAAGAGTCTTGGGAGATGGTGCACCAGGGATCTAAAGGACACAGTTCGTGTGGGAGAAGTTAGACAACAAGCAGTGGAAGGGTTGAAGAGCATAGACAGCTGCGCTCTACCAGGTAAACTAAAACTCTGGTGCTTTCAGTTTGGTCTACTGCCGAGGTTGCTGTGGCCACTGACTGTGTCTGAGGTTTCTTTGACAACAGTAGAGAAGCTGGAAGCTTTAATCAGTTCATACATCAGGAAATGGTTGGGAGTTCCACGCTGCCTCAGCAGAGTGGGACTTTATGGTAAAGGAATACTGCAGCTACCAGTCTCTGCTCTAACCGAGGAGTTTAAGTGCGCCAAGGTCAGACTGGAAATGACATTAGTAGAGTCACGCGATAAATGCGTAAGGGAGGCAGCACCTGTGTTGAAAACTGGAAGAAAGTGGGCGGCAAAGAAAGCTGTGGAAGATGCAAAGGCTGCCCTTCGAATTGGTGATATCATGGGGCAAGTTCAGCATGGAAGAGGCGGTCTTGGTTTCAGTTCAGCTCCTCCTACATGGCACAAGGCAGCCCCAGCTCAAAGGAGGAAGCTGGTAGTCAACGAGGTGCAAAAGCAGGAGGAGAGGATGAGGTGTATAAAGGCCATTTCCCAGGCCAAGCAGGGAGAATGGATGAGATGGGAGAGTGTGGAACAACGCAAGATTGGCTGGCAAGACCTATGGTCAATGGAACAGAGCAGGATCAGTTTCCTCATCAGGTCAACATATGATGTTCTCCCATCACCACAGAACCTAAACCTCTGGGTAGAGAGGATCCCTCATGTCCTTTGTGTTCATCACCTGCAACATTAAGGCACATTTTGACAGGATGTAAGGTGGCTCTTAGCCAAGGACGGTTTACTTGGCGCCATGACCAGGTGCTGCGATGTTTGGCCTTAGCATTGGAAGACAAGCGTAACATGACCAATAAGTTGTCACCTGTTCCATCAAAACATTACACACAAAAAGACAACATTCCTCCGCCCAGGAGAGCAACCACCAAGAAAAGGTGTTAAAACCAATCCTCGCCCAGGACAACTGGAAGCTGCTAGAGACTGGAAAATGCTGGCAGATGTTGGTCAACGGCTTATTTTTCCACCTGAGATTGCCACCACTAACCTTCGACCAGATATTGTCTTGTGGTCTGGATCAGCACACCTTGTTCACCTGGTAGAGTTAACAGTGCCATGGGAGGATGCTGTAGATGAGGCGTATGAGAGGAAGAGACTGCGGTATGCTCAACTAGCCACTGAAGCGGAACAGCGAGGATGGAGAGTTCAGGTTTACCCAGTGGAAGTGGGTTGTCGAGGTTTGTGGCACACTCTACAACCCGGTTTCTCAGAGACGTCGGATTCAGTGGCCAAGAGTTGCGTCGCACAGTGAAGAACTTATCTGAAGACGCAGAGAGGAGCAGCAACTGGCTGTGGTTGAGACGGAAAGATTCTGGCTGGGGATCTCAAGCACAATAGAAAGAAAGAAACGCTGATGTACAGGTAAGTAAGCTGGGCTGAGTTGAGTGGGGACGGAGGGGGTGATGCTGGGACGCCAGAATCACCGTCGAGCCCTCTTGAGGTGTCGTGGGCTGGTCGACGAAACACTGAGGATGGAAGGTGCCCACTTGAAAACCCCAGAGATGTACCCTACTAGCTCAATCCAGACGGTTGTCATGCTGATGCGCTGGGAGGCCGCACTTTGGTTGATCCCCGGAGCCAGCATCGCAGCCGTTAATGTGCTGATGCGCCAGGGAGGCAAAATAAGCTGATCCCTGGAGCCAGCATTACACTTCAGCCATTAACACCAGACAGAAGGATATCTACATCATCATATGGAAGGAAACGTAAATGGATGGAGACACATATGGATCACATTAGTTTACTGTAAAGCTACGTCTTAGTTGGTGCTTATCTTGGCGAGAGCCGAGTTCAAATCAGCATGAAGTTTTAACATCTACTCTCGTGTAATGGAAATCATTATTATTATTATTAAGAAATTAAAATGCAACTAAAGTTTATACTCAGCAATTGTTAGCTCTCTTGTGGCACTATATACGATGATGATTACCATTTGGAACATCGAGAGGTTCTCTGATTTTATTACAGTATTTCTCCATCGCTATAAATCATTATCACTTGTCTGCATAAATTATAAATTTATTAAGAACGCCCAGCAAAGATGTGGCAGGTACTGAATGCATAAATTATCTCTGAATGCCTGAGGTTCTCACTTTCTGTCCATGAGAAATATTATTTCCTAGATAGTATCAGAATTAAGTGGCATTTCCCAATTGTAAAGAAAAATTATACAGCAAAGACTATAAAGGGAGATTTTTTTTTGTTTGTTTTTTGTGGATCAACTGGAGGGGTGGGCAAATAAAACAAATTGAAAAAAATATCTATCAACACTTTCAATTTACTAACTAGCACATTAACATATTATAAACCTTTGGGAAAGGAAACCGATTTTCTTTCTATACAGAGTAAGAATGGCAATAGACATCCCTTTGGGCTGTCTGTCTAAAGTGTGCCCTTTCGATGTTCTTTCTCTGAAAGCTTGGAACTAAGTTTCATCTAACTTAGTTGGAGGGACTGTAGGAGGGATGATTAAAAAACAGAAACATTGTTGCAGTAAAACTACACTTAGTAACTTGTTTTTTTATGGGTTTTTTATGGGTTTTTTGGGGTGTATTAATGCTACAGCAAATTACAAGAGACAAAATACAACATACAAACAAAGGTGGAAATACATGTAGTCGCCAGTGTTACTTTAATTTAGCAGTATGTGGTATTTCTTTAGTAATGTACTTGTGCCAATCATGTTGGATACAAGACGTTACTGGACAAAACAAAATAATACGTGTTAATAATTCTATTCATGAAACCCAGGGCAGCCAAAACTTACCACAACAACCACTTACCATATATCCGATTTTGAGTTGTAGCCTTGGTGATTCAGAGCTTCCGGGCTCATGTAGTAGGGGGTCCCAGTGAATGTAGTGGCAAGATCACACGACCCCATGAGGAGACAGGAAACTCCAAAGTCACCTATAAACAGAATGAACTGAGGTCTTTGGCGAATTTGGATATTTCAGATACTGTAAATTTGGGGACCTGGGACACATACAGATTCTTACTGTACTATGCATGCAAATCAAGCCTTTCCTTGGTGACCATACAAACACAATAATCCATAAAATAATTCCAACATTAAAGCATTATTAAAAGGATCTAGAATTGGGATTTTTCTGTTGATCTGTAGCACGGCTGCATTAAATGACTTCCAAAATCGTTTGTAAGATTATATATATATATATAAAAAAAAAAACTACGAAAAAGGATGTATTGATTGAGAGATAAATTGATGACAGGCAGTGTATTATATAGTTATATAATACATGGGATCAAAACTTTAAAAGATAAACAATATATACTTTAAAAAATAACAAATGACAGGATGTGTTTAACGCTCTTGAGTGTCATCAGAACCTGCCTTGATAAACTTGTAATTCACAGTCTGGCATATTATATATATATATATATATATATATATATATATATATATATATATATATATAATAGTCCGCCTGGCAGGACAAGCCTATAGTGAAGAGCCCGACAGCTTCAGCCAGCGGCTGGTGCTGGATACCGTCCTGCGAAGCCTGCAACCGCCGCAGCTGAGACGTCAGCTCCACCTCACTGGTCCCCGCACCCTAGATGAGGCAGTGAACCAGGCCATAGCGATCAGGGCCATGCTACGCCATGAAGAGCCCCCACCCCTCTGCCTGACAACCAGGCCTGTTCACTTGATTGGCTGCGCCCCTGAAGAAACTCCAGGCTGCTTGGGCTGGCGGGAAACGAGAGCGCCTTCAGTCGGACGTACCAGAGGCGGCACCTTTCTGCACACCGCAGTCCACATTGAAGGAGTTCCGTGCACCACCCTGATTGACACTGGGTCTTCGATCACCATCATCTGACCAGATGTGTTGCAGCAAGCGGGTACAGACTGGAGAGAGCAGGTCCACCCAACCCCGGTGCAGCTGAAGACGGTCACCAGAGAGCTGGCGCAACATGGAAGGCAAAGGATGGCTGCAGGTCGATTATGGAGGAGTTACCATGCCCCACGAAGTCTGGCTGGCTGGCGTTCAAGACCCCTGCATTCTGCTGCATTGCCACCCCCACCACATTACCCTGAAGAGACTGGCCGCACTCACCTGGTTCAGCACATCATAGACCCCGTTGACGCATGCCCCATCAGACAGCGGCCACGCTACCTGTCCCTCGCCCAACAAGCAGTAGTGGCCAGGATCCTCCATGAGATGCAGGAAGCGGACATTATCAAGCCCTCTGACAGCACTTGGGCCTCTGCCATAGTGCTCGTACCCGAGAAGAACAGAGAGTGGCATTTCTTTGTTGATTATCGGCGCCTCAACAACGCCACCCGATAAGTTGCTAGATCTGGTGGCTGGCTGTGCCTGGTTCAGCTCCTTGGATCTCTGCAGTGGCTAATGGCAGGTCGAGCTATCCCCGAACCCCGCGCCAAGATGGCCTTCTTTACGGTGACTGTGGACTGTGCAACGCACCCGCTTTCCTTTCATTCATACAATATTTATGATACAAATTTCAAACACCTTCAAGGACCATTTTGACAATTTTCAAAGATCTAATTTAAGGAGTTTGATATCATTTTCAATGGGCTCTATGTACTAATATTACTTACGTGTTCGTAAATACTGCAAATTCGTAGCCTCTGTCCTTAGAATTTCTGCATGCGATTTACTAAGCAGCTCTTGTTCGTGAACAACTATCGTAATTTCACCGCAAGTTTACGAACAGCATAAATTACTGCTCATTATACAGGAGACATCAGAGTTTGCATCTCATTATAAATAGATTTGCAATGCCAGAAGTCAAAATTTAGACCTTCCGGAAGTAAAGTAAACATTACAATGTAATACTAGTGTAGCGCAAAGAGACCATGGGCACAGCAAAAACAAACCAAAACGTAATCTAAAAGAAAGGGTGCCAAATACGGAAAACATGAATAAAACTAAGCTTGTTTCTATATATAGAAGTTTAACATGGTACATATGCACTGTAATTCTGCAACCTGACCATGCTTCCCTACATGCTTTCAGTGCTTTAATTTAATTTAAGAATATCTCAGAAAACCTTTGTTTGAGTCTGTGTATATTTTAGTTGTGTAAAGGAAATAAGTACAGTAGCCTACATACAGCAGTGAATGCACTTTAAAAAGCCAAACAGTCAGTGGCATCAAATCAGCAAGAACACAGTCATATTACATCAAGCAATTATTAAATAAAATGAAAGCCAGTAAATTACTTACCATTGCCTAGTTAGTAACAGGGTGAGGCGTCGAGGCTTGCTGCTGAATATTGCAATTATAGAATCATACTCCAGAGAATCGCACAGGTCTCTTTCAAACGACAGGAGAGACAGCATGTTCAAGCGACTTGTCAGCATTGAGGCTCGCGCAGCTGTCTTAATCCTGTTCATAGTGGTGAAGAGCCTTAAAGGTGTGTGCATATTTGGAAAGATAATCAAGTGGCAATCATCTCAAACTTAAATTAGTGTTGGATCATTTTTCCCCACAGTCGATTTGCGCTTTATTTGTTGAACGAAGACTAAAAACTCCATCTTCATCCTTATTAACGTTGTAGAACAAAGTATATGCCAGTAGTAGACTTTCTCTATTGCCGAATGTGTCCGATGTTGGCAAGCATGCAGACACGGCTTTCATGAGGCCATATCATATGTGTGACAATCTAGTAAAATATGATTCCACATTGCCCTCAAATCTTCATTACAGTGCGCCCTGGTTGACTTTCCCAAAGATGAAGTAACAAATGAATCATCAAGTCAATTTGGTCATTTTCTCTTCTGTCATTTATTTTCACATATTGCCATTGCCACTGCTGAAGTAGATTCGGAGGAAGAAGATGATATGTGAGTTACTTTTGTGGCTTCATTATCTGTCCATTGTCTTTAAAAAAATAAATACTAATTTGTTTTGGCATGTTGACCGCCACACTACTACTAATTAGCCTGCAAGTTTGCTTAAAAAACTGCACATTTTAAATAAAGTTGGAATATGGAAACGTCTGGGACTTAATAGATCCGCGCCAACTGCCTCACAAGCTGTCAATCAAACACAGCTTGCACATGATTAATTGTGTAAGAGGAAGATCCCAAACATTGCATCACAATAACTACTTTTGCTAAAGTCTGCGACATTTTCTCTTTAGCCTATTTGTCCTAAACTTGATCTCAACCCTTCAGGGTGCACAATTTGAAAAATAAATAAATAAGAATAAATAAATTATACATTTACTTAAACTTGGCATTCACACAGGTGCAGACGTGGCTACGCTCCTGACTGCGACTCTGTTGTCGTTTTTTATACACAAATAAGCTTACTTGACTTGAAAAACATCTTAAGCAAATTCCTACTTGGTTTGATTAAATGAGTATTACACAACAAGCTTCAATATGAAACTTAAGCTCAAAATGAATTTCAATTAAGAACGACAATTTTTAATGAAAAGAAAAACATTCTAGCCTACTTCACTAAAGTAAAAATGAGCTTCTGTTATTTTAAAAGACCACTACTTGAGATTATTACTAATGCTTAATAACAGTAACAACATTTTATTTAGAGTTGGTGTTGAATTTAAACCCGTTCACTGTTCATGTAGGGTGTATTTTATTGTGTGTTTAAAAAAAAAAAAATCAGTGTCAGACATAGGAGGCTGTGTGGTCCAGTGGTTAAAGAAAAGGGCTTGTAACCAGGAGGTCCCCGGTAAAAATCCCACCTCAGCCACTGACTCATTGTGTGACCCTGAGCAAGTCACTTAACCTCCTTGTGCTCCGTCTTTCAGGTGAGACATAATTGTAAGTGACTCTGCAGCTGATGCATAGTTTACACAACGACTTCACTTTTTTATTACTTTTTAAAACATTTAATGACAAAACCATAACAAAACATCGAATAATAGTATGTATACACTGAGCAAAAAAAGTAGAGGGGCAAAATATATAGTTTGCCTCCCCTGTGCACTATGGGTTAGGCGCCTATGGTCTTACAGGAAGTTACAGTTCAACAGGAGAAAAAAAGTTCACAAAAATCAAGTATGTGCAACAACATTTTACAGTTTTCCACGATAAAAAATATATCCCCCCGCCCTCCCCCGATTTTTTTTTTTTTTTTACATTTCTACGAATCATAGGAATGGACCTGGGAGAGGTCATTTTGACGGAATTCCATCTACAGACGGAAAACTTTTACCCATGCACCTTCGACGAGGCCCTGACCAACCTGAAGGAGGTGTTGCAGTGATCCCGAAAAGATCAAGGCAGTCCAGGGATGGTTGACCCCGACCGACCAACAGCAGCTGCAGGGCTTCATAGGACTTCTCCTACTACTGACGTTCATCCCTCAGTTCGCCAGCATCGCCGCTCCCCTTCACCAGCCGTTCATGTGGACCGAACGCTGCGAGGACACCTTCAACTCACTGAAAGAAGCCACCTGATGCCACCTGCACCGGAGCTACCCTTCATCCTCAACACTGATGCCAGCAACCAGTCCCAACAAATTGCGGACCTACAGCAAACCCGAAAGCCCAGGTACAGTCGGGCGCTGTGTAATCGATAGTGATAATCAGGATTTCTGCTTAAATGGGATAAAACTCTGGGGAGACAGTTCTTCCCAATGCTAGTTATGTCGTTTAATTGGGCCATCACTTCGTTTAATTGGGATACAGTATTTTCAAAAGATGAATGGAGATTGCTTTTCGGAGCAAGACAGGTCACGTAGCACACTGCAGTGAGGAGGACTTGCATAAATTGCGCAAACCACGTTGAACTCTTGACGGTGGAGTCTCCTGTGGTTTCTCAGGCTGCTGTTGCAAAGAAAGTTGGTGTGTCAGCATCGCAGGTGCCTCGCCTTGTGATAATATGTGATTTCATTCTTTTTCATTGCATGTAGAAATAAAAAACAGCAACTGATTTTGTTTAGGAATAAAAGAAATATTGACTCAGTATATTAAATTATGTATTTAACATGTAATCATAATGTGATGTAATTTCATTATTTTTCTTTTCATTAAGAAATAAAAAAAGTGTAACTAAGGTCGTCTCAACTGCCTCTCGTTTAATTGGGACAGCCGTTTGCTCAGGATATTTTTCCCTCTACTGAAGCATCCCGATAAAGCGGCATTGACTGTACTGTGTCACCCGGTGAGAGCTGCTCGCCATTGTAGCTGCCCTAAAACAGTTCCAGCCGTACTTGTGTTTCATGCTGTGGACAGACCACGCCTCCCTCCAGTGTCTGGTTAGTTTTAAGGAACCCAAAAGGCAAACTCGCCCATTGGCTGGAACAGCTGCCGAAGTATGACTTCACCATCCAAATCAGAGCCGGCACCCACCACTCAAACGCCGATGCTGTGTCCTAAGCAGCATGACCGGGGCCGAAAGAAGGGGGCGCTTGGAAGAGGAAGCGGTGAGGACACGGGAAAAGACAAGAGCCTGCAACCGGAGTGAGATGTGCGAGGAGATCTCCACTGTCCCTGCCACAGACTGGAGAGCTCAACAGGAACAGGACCCTGATCTACAGCCTGTCTTTCAGTGGCTGGCAGAAGGAATGCGCCCCGCCCCCCTTGGGATGCAATTACAGGCTGCTCCCTTACAATCAAAGAGCTATGGGTACAATGGAATGGCCTGGCAATCTAGGAGGAGGTGCTGCAGCAATGCTGGGTGGAGCCAGCATCCGGAGAAGAGTGTTGGCGGTAGGTGGTCACTTGAACTCTCCAACCCGCTGTCCACACTACTGTTGCAGGTGCACTGACTGCACAGCCCACAAAGGACTCCCCGGGCAGTCCCACGTCGCAAACATGGAGAGGTTTGGAGTGGATATCCTTGGCCCCTTTCCCGTGTTGGACAGCGGAAACAGATTTGTGCTGGTAGTGATGGACTACTTTTCAAAGTGGCCCGAGGCGTACGCCCTTCCAAATTAGGAGGCAGGCCCAGTTGCAGACGCTCTAATTGGATTCTTTTTCCGCTTTGGGGCCCCTCAGGAGTTGCACTCCAACCAAGGGAGGTATTTTGAGTCCCAGGTGTTTGGCGACGACGGCTTAGTGGAGCGATTTAATTGCACACTCTCTGTCCAACTGGCCATCGTGACCAGCCACCACCAAACAAAATTCAGCAAAAATGAAATTACAATATGAAGGAGAAGGGCCGGCACTTCCAGGTCAGGGAGTCCGTCTGGGTCTATGGGCCCGAAGCTTGATATCCCATGGGCTGGATGCAATCGTCAGACACCTGGGGGAAGTAGTCTACAGGGTGAGGCTTCCCCCCAATCGCCACCACCTTGTGTTGCACCAGGACCTAGTGAGCTACAGCCTGCTGCCCAGCTCATCATCACCTTTTCCTCTGCTGGGGAAACCTCCTCCGCCCTTCACGACCACCCAACTTCTGCAACTGGGTTGAGAACACGTCGCCAGGTCTGGCTGCCCCTTCGCTTCAGGACTCAGGTCAGTTCTTCCTGGGCCAGGAGTGTTTGAGAGGGGAGGAGTGTAGCAGTAGGCAGCTGCAACGAGGGACCCGTGTGAAATAGACTGTGTTATGGACTGCGAAACGGGCTGGGACTTTGCTGTTTACAATCATGTGGAATGTGTTATCTGTTAGCCTCTGCATTGTGAGTGAGTGCACGTCTGTTCGCCAGCTGAGGCCGGTTTCTCTCTCTCTCTCTCTCTCTTCCCTGTCTTCTTGAGCAGCCCGCTTTGGCCTGCTGTCAGCTTGTGTGAGGATGAGGCTGTGAGTGTGCCAAGTACTGGGAGGAACTGGGTGCATACATGGCCACCATACTACGAATGGGCCAAATGGGTGAAGAGTGGGTGGAGTTGTGCTGCATAAAAGAGGGCACCATTGTGCCAGTGAGTGAGGAGTCTTAAAGAGCAATCCATGAGAACAGAGCATTCTGAAAGAGTGTATCCATTGCTGCGCAAAGCGGTAATAAAAACAGCAGTTTTCAATGCTTGAACTTCACGCTGTTGTCTGCCTCTTCCTTCAGCGCTATATATATATATATATATATATACAGTCACCTCCAAAATTATTGGCACCCTTGATAAAGATAAGCAACAAAGGCTGTATAAAATAAACAACACAGGTAATGAGCTATATTTTATGCTCAAATATATGGGAAAACCATATTCTTTTATTCTAATACAATTGCTCAGAGAAAAAGTGTTTTTATTAATAAGTAATAACATTTTTTCTCAAAAAGATAGGTGTCAGAATTATTGGCACCCCTAAATATTCTTATAAATAAAATCAAACAAAATTAAATCTGCATTAACATTCTACTTCTTTAAGTTCATCTCAGTCTTAAAGAACTGTATTGTGGCCTTCCATGGCTTCCTGTTTCACTGGGGTATAAAAATGAGGTAACACACATATGAAATCCATTTGTCATCCATCACCATGGGGAAAGGCAAAGAACTCACAAATGAAAAGAGACAAATGGTTGTTGACCTTCATAAATCAGGCAATGGGTACAAAACAATAGCTAAAAAACGAAATATACCACTGTCACAAAGACGGCCGGAGTGGGTGGCGTCAGACCAGAAGCAGGAAATAAACAGACAGAGAGGTGTGGTTTGGTGAAGCTGAGCGAATGCTTTTCTCAGCATTTAATAAACAGAACAGAAAATAAAAGGTTTGAACAGACAAAACACAGGGCACGGCACTTGAGGCCAAAATAAATAGGCGAAAAAAAACGGACTAGACAGACAAACAAACACGGTGAGCAGATAACACTTATATTTACGCTTTCTTTTTACTTTACTCCTTCTCTCTCCCCGTTCTCCACTCACGAACACCCAACCCCGACTGAATGAAATGTGCATCTATATATACTGTTGTGCTGGGATTCAATTACTAATTAATTATTCACTTGAATCCCAGCACGTGAATTAATTCTGTGCAACCCCGTGCTCACATATTACATTTAACCAGCACGTGAAGTGATTTGTGCCCTCCTCGTGCCTAAATACAAATCTACCTTTTTAAATCACACGTGAAACACAGACCCGTTTATATCCCATGTACCAATCTATACACCAACATTAACACACGCACGCAACATACAACACATAATATGCACACAGGGGCAGGGCACATTGCCACAACCACTTACCACTATTAGGGCAATAATTAAGAAGTTCAGAACCACTGGAACAGTGGTAAACTTGCCTGGCAGAGGACGCAAATGTATCTTGCCCCCACGCACAGTGAGGCAGATGGTTCGGGAGGCAAAGGGAAATCCAAGGGCCACAGTTGGAGAATTACAGAACTTGGTTGCATCTTGGGGTCACCAAGTCTCCAAATCTACAATTAGACACCACCTCCATGCCAATAGGCTATTTGGAAGGGTTGCCAGAAAAAAAGCCTTTATTGAGAGCAAACAACAAACGTAAGCACCTGGAGTTTGCTAAACAGCACTGTCACTTCGATTGGAACCGGGTGCTATGGTCAGATGAAACAAAAATAGAGCTCTTTGGCCACGCACACCAGCGGTGGGTTTGGCGTCGAAAGAAGAACGCATGTGCAGTAAAGAACCTCATACCTCTGTAAAATATGGTGGTGGATGTTTGATGTTATGGGGCTGTTTTGCTTCCACTGGTCCTGGGGCACTTGTTAAGGTCAACAGCATCATGAACTCTACCCAGTACCAGGACATTTTAACTTCCAGCAAGACAATGCACACATCAAAATCCACAAAGAAATGGTTAATTGACCACAAAATCAACATTTTGCAATGGCCATCTCAGTCTCCGGACTTGAACTCCATTGAAAACCTGTGGTTTCAATTGAAAAGGGCAGTCCATAAGCGCAGACCCGAAGGATATCAAGGATCTGGAAAGATTCTGTATGGAGGAATGGTCTAAGATCCCTCCCAATGTGTTCTCCAATCTCATTAAACATTATAGAAAAAGACTCAGTGCCATTATCCTTGCAAGGGGACGGTGCACAAAGTACTGAAAACAAGGGTGCCACTTCATTTTTTTTGGAAATAAATCTATAATTTGAGAAATGTGTAATTTTGGTTGATTCCATTGAATCATTAATAAAGTCAAATATATTCCACATGTTGAAAAATTACAATATAGCTCAGTACTGGTATTATTTATTTTATACAGTCTTTTTTGCTCATCTTTATCAAGGGTGCCAATTATTTTGGAGGTGACTGTATATATGTTAGGACCCCAAGCCGAAATGTGACCCCATCGGCTTGGGGTTAATTGACATTTTTAGAACCCCAAAATCTTTTTGTGTTCGGCTTGGGGTTGTCTTGCGAATGACCCCATCGCGATGCAGAAAATTCACTTTATGGAAGCTGAAAATTCACTTTATCTGCCCTTTGATTACTGTGTTGTTTCATTCTAAAACTATGCATGTTTTAGAATTAATAAATGGAACATCACCTTACCTATTTTAACAATATTATTTTTAAGGAAAATATTTTTTGTCTTTAGATCCCTGTGCAGTATTCTCCTACAAAAAGAAAAAAAAAAAAAGATTAAAACCAAGACTGATTCATTCAGAGAATTTATGAAATTAACTGTTAGCAATACTAGATATACATTAAATGTTATTAATTAACATATTAAACATACAGTGATAAATGCATAAGTAGTATTATTTTATTACAACAATATTGTTTTAAATTGGCATGATTTTTTGGTTTTATATGCAAGCAGATGCATATTCTTTGAGTTAATTATTACTGAAGGAAGCAAGTTATGGTTTTAGTGAACACATATGGTGCATATTGTACAGATTTCTGAAGACTACTAAACCTGTTCTTATAATTTTATCTTTAACAGTGAAAACCCTTTTATAAATATTGGTTATCTTTCTGTTTGCTTGCAAGACTTTTCAAGCTAGAATGAGATTACTTTTCATGTTTAATGAAATGGTCCTGCCCTTATTATAATACCTTTCGTGCGTGTAGTGGACACCCAACAGGAGCTGTATGAACCACTCTAGAACCTGGCTTTCGGGGAATGTTTTGCCAGCTTCTTTGCACTCGTTGATTTTACAATCCAAATCTTTACCCTGAAACAAAAAGGCAGTTATTTTTAGCATCACCTTGCTCTAGTTGCTAAAGGTAAAACAGCACACGAGCAAGGTACTGTAGAAGATGGTAAAGCACAAGTTTGCATCTTCTCATACTTTTCCTATTCCTGAGTATTTACAATGGTTAACAATATTATCAATTACCATGGTGGTGTAATACATTTCTGTTTTATAATACTTTGCTATACATTTATCATGTTATGCACTGTGCCACAATAAAAAATTAAAAAAATTTAAAAAAATTCAATCAATAAACAGCACCGTCAGGCTGTGCAGTTATACTCGCTTGCAACAGATTATTAAGAATTATGGATTTTATGCAGTGCTTAAAAAGTAATAATATTGTATTTCATTGTTTTAATCATACTACACTTTATTTAATGCCCCTTAGGGAAGTATAATAGATTGAAGATGTAATAAAGTTTCATGTCAAGCATATTATTTTTAAAAAGATCAATTTTGAAATTACATTGTTGGTCAATATTCCACTATTATTTTTTTTGGGACAAAATAATACAATTGAAAATGTTAAAATAATGACATATTATAGGTATTGTTATCAAAAATAAACAGACCTGAAGTTACATTTGTTTAACATGTATTTATTCGTTAATTTTAGTTATTCTTAAATGCAATATTTCTGGGATAAAGTCGGTCTGTAATGTAAAGGTGTGTTTTTTGCCATTTTTTTTGGAACTTGAGACAAGCTTGAGCATTAAGGGAATTCCCATTAGCATCGTCATGTAGATTTTAACATGGATAACACACATTGCTGGCTGACTACTTACTATGACCTTAAAGCTTCACAGCACTGTTAAACTGGAGTGGGTTCAGAAAATGCAATGATCCCAGGTTTACAGGGATTCGTTTTTAATGTGTTGGTGTCAGGGGCACTCCTATGTAATGCAGGACCTCTATAGCATGTGCTCATCTGTCATTCTTTATGTCTTTGCCTTGGTTTGATTGGATTGGGATGTCGACTAAATTTGGGTCAGGTGGAGGACTTGCATTCTATACATGGTGTTAGGTCTCTAAGGGTTGAAGACAAGACTAAGGATAATTGTCTTCATGCACCGGCATTGCTTTTTATTTGACAAGAAAGGGATAACATTAATTCCCTCGAGTGAGTCTGTGTAAAGACAGGTACAGATGGGATCAGCATGTTGGTTTTATAATCAGTTTATTAAATGTGTACTGTAATAAGAATGGATTGTATCTTCAGTCTCACAGATGCAACAGATGATTGATCTAAATATGTATTACATGTTAGCATGTTAGTTAAAAATATATTAATATTTGACTATGCATCCTCTGTATAAATATTGGCTATGATATTTCTTATCATGAAATTATAAGTATAAGCCATATCATTTCTGAAGAGCGAGGCAATCTATTTGCATTCCTGGTAATTTGCCATGGGATGACTCACTGTGCAATCTCCGCCTGAGATTTTCATGAAAATAAAGTACGCTATTTATTTGGAATGTAGTGGTAGATGAAGATGAATAAACATGATCAATCTATTTAAGCACCCCCAAGTGTCTTATCCAAGTGAAGGGATACTCCCCGCCTGTCTGCTATGTATACACCTACCCACTACATATTGCATGTACCCAATAGATTGTATCTACCGCATTCTTTTTTTTTATAAAAAATTCAACATTAGAACATGTGTTGTCATATATGCATCTCTAGCTGCCCCCCATGCTTTACTAAGTATGTACTATAGATTTGACATCAAAGTGGGGTAGATACTGTACATCCTGTAGATGTACTGTGTGTGCTCATGTAAGCGAGGTGAAAGAGAGTAAGCAACTACAGAGCTTGAAGCAACTGTAAAGGCAGCAGAATTAAAAATGGTGTGAGTGACACTGCAGCTCCTGCCACCACAGACATCCTCAGCCTTCTGCGTCCATTCCTATTCTATACCTTACGATTTGTGCAAGGACACACAATTTAGCTGTGCAGCTGATACATTAAGAATTGTATTTTTGTATTGAAGCCTTTGTTATTCGTTTCTTCATGAATGGCAAACATTATTTAATTAAACAAAAATGAATATTCCTGTACATAAATCTTAATGTTAACAAACCATACCTCACAGTACTCTGTTATTATGCAAAAACTGTTGTGTTCAAGAAAGCTGGTGTAGAACCTGACAATAGTTGGATGATTAAGTTGTGACAACATCTGTGCTTCCAAATTGGCTTGAACTGTCTCATTGGGCTTGAGCTCCCCAACAGAAATCTCCTTCAGCACCTTTCTGTAAAGAGAAAAACAAGCATTAAGGTTTGAAATTGCTGGCTGTGAGAACCCAAGACGGTGAGCCACAGTATGCTGCCCTAGTCCAGCCTCCAACATGCCGATTGCACGAAGGCGTTGCTCTCTTGACAGATGTGGCATATTGTTATTTTTTCTGTGATTTTCTTTATTGCTTTTATTCAAGCTTGCAATTCAACAGCTGAAATCACTCCATATCCAGTGTCCAATCAACTGTCTCACTAATTACGTGATTAAGTGCATATGCTTCAGTCATAGTCACTCAAGCGTGTCATGGTCAAGGATGAATGATCGAGTGATTAAAAAGAAACCAAAAACATTTCGTCAATGTCCATCAATGAATCTCAACTATTTTACACTTTTGTCTTTTTTGTCTCCTAAAATCACAGTTTTGACATTGCTCCTTGTGGCATACAAATCAACAGTTTATCTATACATAACTTTATTTATAAACAAGCAAACAAAGTGGCATTTTCACAGCTTCTTAATGATCTGAGCTCTCAATTTCGATTTGCAAATTGTGATCATAAATGCATCATAAAATGTGCTTAGTTGCAGGTTAAAAAACAGCAAGGATCGAACGTTAGTCCTTAATTCTGTTTGAAAAGATGAATCTGAAAAAAAAAAAAAAACATTGGAAATGTGAAATAACATGCAAGTTATCAAAAGTGCCTAGCCATTTAAAGTGGAGATATCAAAAACACAAGCCACGTTTCAAGAAACCATTAGGGCAACCTTGCCCAGCACAAAGCAAATAGGCACAACTGTAAAACCGATGCGGGCCAAGGTTGCCCCAATTGTTTCATCTAACTTGTATCAAAAACACAAGCTAAGTTAGAAGAAACAATTGGGGCAGCCTTGGCCAGCACCAAGCAAATAGGCACAACTGTAAAACTGATGGGGGTCAAGGCTGCCCCAATTGCTCGCTTAGCTTTTATTTGAAACTACAGAGAATTCCTGTCAAGGGCCGGAATTCACGGCACCAAAATAATAACCCTAAGTTTTAGTCTTTCATGAGAAACTTTCACTGCATATTCTCTCCGGTCACACTTCACACACTCGCTCAGTCGCACCCACAGTTTCTCATTCAAGTTCAGTGCTGGACTGTCTCCAGTCCCCAGGCTCATCATCCCCTTATTATATAACCTCCCGTCGTTTCCCGCCGCTCTCCAGCTCATCAACCAGTTACATGCATGCTCTGCAACCCGTGAAAAGCAACACACATTCTCCCTATTCATTCACTCACTCCCCCTTCCCGGACATGACCCATTCCACTTACAATACATATGTAACATAAAAGATAGACGAGACAAGTTGAACAGACAACAAGTCCTGTAACAAAGCAATTGTCCGGGTCGTTACAGTATATATTTTTAAATTTGAAAGTAAAAATATTTGAAAGCATGACAATCTTTATGTACAAAAATCTTCACTAATATACACTTGAACAAGAACTGTTGAGTATTTATTTTTGTTTAAAAAAAAAAAAAGAAATATCAAGATATATAAAGAAAGAAATGTCCATGTATTGATTTATGTATTCATTTATTTCAATATTTATTAATGTTTTACTTTTACCAAAAATATAGGCTATCCTTCAGCATAGCTAATTCCCAGAAATTAATGTTCCATTTTGTCTAGTGGGGACCACAAATAGCGTTACTCTCATCAATCGGTATCGAGAGGAAACCGTACTTCCTTGCGCCAATAGGGACCACAATGAGCGTTACACTGACAGGAAACCAAAAATGTTCAGCGATCAAGATCAGAATTTCAGAATGATGAGATGACTCAAAAAAATAAATCTCCAAAGAAATCTTCAAAATGTAAAAAATAACAAAGTCCCTGAGAATTCTCAGCTGGCTGACTTCATCTTTCAAAATACTGCTTGTTTTCGCAACGAATCGTGTAGCACTGACAGTTATAACACAACACGCTTGCAAACTGAAGGTTATAGTTTCATCAAATCCCATAAAAATATATATTTTTTGCAGGCAAATGTTCCATTTTAAAACAGAAATAAATATTTTAATATAAATGATACAGACGTCACAATAAGTTTGTTCCCTAGTATATTTCCATGTTGACAAAACAAGTAATATATATATATGCTTGGATAAAACTCCCTGGGGTCTTCAAAAAAAGTTTTTTTGTGTGTGTGATGTGTGCAACTAGTCCATTTTAAAATATCAGTAAATCATTTAATATGTGTGGATAAAAGTGCCTGAGGTCTGCAAAAATCTGCAAAAAAAAAAAAAAAAAAGGAGAAAAAGGAGAAGGACATTTTTACCTTACTTTGGCGACTTATTTAACTTACTGTATGACAGGTTGTGACGGGGTCCTCCGCCCCCTATAAAATGTATATAAAAGTGTCCTGTATTATTGTTGTTTTATTATTTTCATTATTATTTTGTATATATGATCTGTTTGTTATCATTTGGCAAGGATTGGGTTACTTCCCCATCCTTAAATAATCCTGTGAGAATGTGGCTGGAGCCTTAATAAGGTAATTGTTTGATCAATGGGTAGTTAAGATACTGTGAGTAAGAGAAATAAAGACAAACGGTTGCTACCAACTGTGAGACCTTGTAGGTACTTGTTCTGTTTTTGAAGTTTATTTGTTTTTGTTCTGTTTTACTTTGGCCTGCGTGCCGGTTTATTTTCTGTTTTCTGAAAGTATTTGGTTTGTGTTATTTGATTTTCTTAATAAATATACTGGGCTGCCACGCAGTTTCAGCCCTGTACCTCTGTCTGCTGTGTACTGCTTCCTGGTCTGTGACATCACCACACACACCACATCAAGCTATCCTGTCACACAGGTATTGACTTATTTTCTACATTTCACCTAAGAGTGTTGGGAACTACAAATTAAAAGTGAAATTATGCTTTTGGCTGATTTATTTTTTCTGCGCCAATACTCTGAAAACACGTAAACTATCCTTGCTGTATAGAGAGTCTGGCAGTTCTCGCTGATATAACTTGGCGCAAGGAACTACCGTTCCTCTCAATATTAATCACAAGCAACAGAATGTGCATTTGTTGACTTATGGATGATAAAAAGGAGTTTTTCAGTGAGGAAGAAGTCCCCTGAGTGAAAAAGACTGTCATGTCATGTTTTTTTTAGCTAGGTTCAGAAAAAGGGGCAATTAAAATCTGCCTGCCTGTCTTTCTTATCTGTTTCATGAAGGAGTGTGATTTAATAGGGAACTTGCTTAGTCTACCGTAGGTTTCCTTGTCAAAAATAATAGAGTAGAGCAGCTTTTTTTCAAACCTTTCTTCACACCACATGACAAAAGAGAACACAGCCCTATTTTATTAAACATGAGGCAAGGATACACCAGTTTTATAATGTTGTTCAGGCTGTTTTTATACAAGCACACAGTTTATTCCCCACGCAGTATAAATACACTAAATGCTAGGATGCACAATTGCCAGTGAAACAGGTGAAATACAGCATTATATTGTAGCTTGCTGGGTGTAGGCAGGGAAGGACATCATGCTGTCTTTGGCAGGATCTGGTTTAATTGGCAGCTGCAAATTAGACATGACACCCACAACAGGCTGAGCTTTAGAATGGCTACTAGACAGGAGAGGTATTCATTCTGTGCAGGGAATCGAAGCCCTGATCCTAGACCTTGTTCCAGACACATTTTGGGTGATCTGTAGTCTCCTCTAACTTGGACATACAATTGCAGACAAAAGTATTGGCACCTGTGACAGAAATACAATGATTCTTGGTTGTAAATCTCCCTCCCGACCTGTGAGGGCACTAAGCAGAGAGAACAGAGTTCCCTGGATGGGCTGGTCTGACAGTTCTTTCCCAGGGTTCAAGGGAAGTCGGCCACCTAGGAAGGGGGTGAGACTCCGTTACAATAAAGCATTGACCCAGAAGGGAAACAACGTGGCAGCCGCAGATTGGAGAGGCGGTTGCACTCTTTTATCAAGGGGTCATGTGTGACAGCATAAAAGGGGACAGAGAATCGTAATCTGTTCCTTCGCATTTGGTTTGAATTGCTAGAACCGAGAAGGACTGTGAGAGACCCGTATTGCAAAAAGTGTATCGTGAGTGTTGTTTTGTTTGTTTGCAATTGTCTTGTCTTGTCTTGTACGTTACTAGACAGCTAACACAGTTCCGGAGCTGTCGCCAAGGGCCAGCACTAAACCGGAACAGCACTTCACCATTGTCACAAATATGAACTTGTATCACCCACCACGAGCACTGCTGCACACACCCAGGACTGGTGACCGTGTTTGTATTATTGTGGGGCGTATATTATTGTTTATTATTTGGGACTGCAATCCTGTTGTTATTTACCCCGTGCAGTACACATTGGTGTGTATTGCCGGGGGATTATTGTTTGGTCGCCAGACCTGAAAATTATAAATAAAACCTTTTCCAAACCAGATTACAATTATCTCTGTCTGCTTCATTCACGCACTGCATCACTCCTGCACCTGTATCCACTCAGCCACTTTGTCACAGCACCCCACACTTAATATAAGATAATTCAAGAAAACATGTTAAATATTATTATTATTATTTATTTCTTAGCAGACGCCCTTATCCAGGGCGATTTACAGTCGTAAACAAAAATACATTTCAAGAATCACAGTACAAGTATTAATACAATTAAGAGCAAGATAAAATACAATGATTTTGGTTCTAGCAAGTACAAGTATATGACAAAATACGATTCAATAACGGAGCAGATAACAGTGTCAGTGATAGTTACATCAGGATATAATTAAATACAAAATACTACAGATTAAATAGAGATTACAGTACTCTAAAGTACAGGATTAAATGCAGTAAAATAGGGAGCAGATAAGAGCAAGTAAAGCACATTAAGGAAGAGTGATAAAGTGTCCAGAGGGAAAAGAGGAGTTCTACAGGTGCTGTCTGAAGAGGTGAGTCTTGAGGAGGCGCCGGAAGGTGGTCAGGGACTGGGCAGTCCTGACATCTGTAGGAAGGTCATTCCACCACTGCGGGGCGAGGGTGGAGAAGGAGGCGGGCTCTGGAGGCAGGGGCGTAGAGGAGGCAGCCAGTCTTCTAGTGCAGGAGGAGAGAGGTCGAGTGGGAGTGTAGGGAGAGATGAGGGTCTGGAGGGAGCTGGGTGCAGTCTGGTCAAAGCATCTGTAGGTGAGTACAAGAGTCTTGAACTGGATGCGAGTGGTGATCGGGAGCCAGTGGAGTGGGCGGAGCAGTGGAGTTAAATGGGAGAAGCCAGGCGAGCAGCGGAGTTCTGGATGAGCTGGAGCGGACGGGTAGCGGACCTTGGGAGGCCAGCCAGGAGGGAGTTGCAGTAGTCTAGGCGGGAGAGTACCAGGGCCTGAACCAGGAGCTGGGTGGCGTAGTTGGTGAGGAAGGGTCAGATTCTTCGTATGTTGCTCAGGAAGAATCGGCAAGTGCGTGCCAGAGTGGAGATGTGCTGTGAATAAGAGAGGCAGGGGTCCAGGATGACTCCGAGGTTCTTAGTTGAGGAGGAGGGAGAGTGTGTGGTAGATTCCAGAGGAATGGAGATAGAGAGATCAGAGGAGGGGGAGGAAGAGGAGGGAAAGAAAATGAGGTCAGATTTAGAGAGGCTGAGTTTGAGGTGATGCAAGTGCATCCAGGAGATAGCAGACTAAATACACACATTTAGTTAGCCACTAATTAATATGACAAAGACCAAAATACAATTTCTGCTGTGACACGGTACTCCCGCCCCTATTTTATATTATGTTTTGTATTTTATTATGTATTATGTTTTGAAGGACAGGCGAAAACTCGTCCGCCATTATTGTTATTTTTAATACCTCGGGAGAATGCGTGACTGATCAGCTGCTGATTATTTAATTAACTGACAGTCACACAGAATTATTAAACTCTTTCAGACTATGGCTGAGGGGTTAAGATAATTAACAGACAATTAATACCTTGGTCATAATATAAAAGACCTGAAGCTTTGTCTGCACGGTGAGTGTTCAGAAGTGGAGAATGGGAGTCAGAGAGAGTGGAGGTAAAATAATAATTAGAAGAAAACAATTGCTAATCATGCTGGAACTACCAGCGCGATACTTGTTATAATTATTATTTGTTTGTTTGTTTTGGCCCTCAAACCTTTTGCTTTATGTAGTTTTGTTTTGTGTAAACCTTTTATTTTGATAATAAACGCACAAGCATTGTTTTTGAGATATCTTTAAATCATTTAAAGATATCTGAAATTCAAGATATCTTAAAATGACTTCTTGTTCATTTAGATATATCTCTAAATAATTTAAGATGTCTAGAAATAACTACTTGTTTATTAGAGATTTCTCTAAATCATTTACAGATATCTTGAAATAACTTCTTGTTCATTTAGAGATATCTCTAAATCATTTTAAGATCTCTCAAAATAACTTCCTGTTAATTTAGAGATATCTTAAATAATTTAGAGATATCTCTAAATAACTTCCTGTTCATTTTGAGATATCTCTAAATGGACAGGAAGTCATTTCCAAACATAGAGCATTTTCACAGAAAGTCATTTTGAGATATCTTGAAATGGCTTCCTGTTCATTTGAAGATATCTTCAAATGATTTAGATATACTGTATCTCTAAATGAACAAGGAGTTATTTAGAGATATCTCTAAATGAACAGGAAGTTATTTTGAGATATCTTCAAATGATTTAGAGATATCTTTAAATGAACAGGAAGTCATTTAGAGATATATCTAAATCATTTGGAGATCTCTAAATAACTTCCTTTTCTTTTAGAGATATCTCTAAATGGACAGGAAGTACAATATCTTCAAATGATTTAGAGATATCTTTAAATATTTCAAGATATCTTAAAATGCAATTTGAGATATCTCTAAATGACAGTTTGGCATACCATGCTAGCAACATCCACATGGTTTCCATAGTATTTAAAGATATCTGTAAATCAATTTGAGATATCTTTATTTTATTTTTAGATATCTCTAATTGATTTACAGATATCTCTACTTGATTTACAGATATCTTAAAATGAATTTTAGATATCTTAAAAACTGCACAATTAAATATATCTGTAATTCAATTTGAGATATCTGGAAATTATTTAGAGATATCTTTAAATATTTCAAGATACCTTAAAATGCAATTTGAGATATCTCTAAATGATAATTTGGCTTGCCATACTGATTGTGGATTTTGGTATTCCATATTTCTTTGATACTGTTCTGTAGCTATTTACTTTGTTGTAGATTGCTATGAGTGCTTTTCTCAAACGTTAATCCAACTCCTTTGTCTTGACCATCATCTGCTGTGTTGCCAAAAAATTATTCTTCTACAGATGGAGATAATTACCTACTTTTTCTAGCTATTGACTTTATCATCCAACTTAGTTACTGTGGAATGGTTTTCAATCAATTAATATATTTTTTTAATTAATTATATTACATTTTTACAGACTTTTAATGTAAAGGTGCCAATACTTCAAGAACAAATATTTGGAATTGGTTAGTGCGTTTTATTTTTAATAAGATTGTTAAACTACCAGAGATTGTGTAATTTGGTCTATCATATTAATTAGTGGCTAATGTTCTCTGAATGCTTGTATTTAACATGTTTTCTTGAATTATCTTATATTAAGTGTAGGGTGGGGAGGCAGAAAAAGGGAAAGATTTGGGGTCCCCTTAAGCCCCCAGCAGCAGTAGAATCTTATTATTGTATTCTGACCAACAACTCTTTTCTTCTTAACGTTTCATACCTTCTCCGTGCTTCTGTCAGCAGCCATGTTAACTCTGGGGTTTAGGTTAAAATGTCATTGTTTCTTATATTTTAGACCATAATTGTATTGAACATTATTATATTATAATGCTACACAACCATATATATATGCCTCCCTTGCCAGCTCTAAGGTGCCTCCACTGTCTGCGACTATGTGATCCCCAATAGAAATAGGCACCAACATTGCATCCACAACGTTTTAGAATTCTTTTTACATCCTAGCCTTGTATTTAATAGTAGTCGTCCACATCGGTACAAACAACATTGGAAGAGACAGGCCAAGATCCCTGCAAAACAAATTCAGAGAGCTAAGAAGGAAATTAAAAGACAAGATCAAAACTGTGGTATTTTCTGGGATACTGTCGGCACCTTGCAAAGGACCATATGGACAGCTGGAAATACAAAATCAAAATGCATGTCTGAAATCGTGGTGCACACAGGAAGGCTTCACCTTTCTTGAACATTGGAGCACATTCTGCAACAAGGACTATCTATATAGGTGGGACGGACTGCACTTAAACAGAAAGGGAACCAATCTACTCAGAGAAAGGATCCTTGAAGAGGTCCAGAAGCATTTAAACTAGAAAGGAAGGAGGGAGAAAACAAAAAACAAGGGAGACCACATCAAAACAAGGGCAACAACTCAGGTAAGACAACTATTAAATGTATTTATCTTAAAGCTAGATGTCTCAGAAACAAAATGTTAGAACTTGAAGCTACTGCACTAACAAGTAACTATGATGTGATAGGTGTTACAGAAACTGAGAGTGATGGAGACGAGTATAATATTAGTGGGTACACACTGTATAGGAAAGACAGGCAGGACAGAAGAGGCGGAGGGGTAGCGCTATACATAAGAAATAGTCTTGAAGCCCAGGTGTTAAATCTGGACAAAGAAAACAACGCCGAATCAATATGGGTCAGAATAATGGACAAAAATGCAAAGGGCATAATAATAGAAGCACGCTACAGACCGCCAAATTCAAACGCCGAGCAAAATAATCTGTTATACAGTGACATTAGAAATGCGTGTAGAAAAGGAGAAGCCATACTAATGGGGGATTTCAACTTCCCCCGCATAAAAAAGGAGAACCAGGTGGGGAGCACGATGGACGAAACTGAAATGGTGGAAATTACAAATGACTGCTTCCTAACGCAATTTGTCAAGGCACCGACTAGAGGGGAGGCATGCCTTGATTTAGTCTTTTCAAATATCGAAGACAGAATAACTAAAACAGAGGTCAGAGAGCCATTGGCAAACTCAGACCACAACATGGTCTTATTTGAAATGTTTTTTAAAACCCCAAAAGTAATGACTAAAGCTAAGGTTTACAATTTTAGAAAAGCAAACTATGAAGGTATGAAACAGAGACTAACAGAAGTAGATTGAAGTAAAATAGAAAAAACATCCACAGAAAAAGGGTGGCTGTTTTTTAAAAATGTAGTACTAGAGGCGCAAAACAATTACATCCCAAAAGTAGACAAATCTAAATCTAAAACAAAATGGCCAAAATGGTTTAATAGATCAATTAAAAAAAAAATATTCAGCGAAAAAGGCATTTTCAGAGTGTTTAAAAGGGACCAAAAACAAAGTACACAGAAAGAGTACTTGGAACTGCAAACACAAGTCAAAAGGAAGTTAGAAAGGCCAAGAGAGAGATAGAAATCAATATTGCTAAGGGGCTAAACCAATTCCAAAATGTTTTTCCAATATTATAACAGCAAGAGAACATTCAAAGAGGAGGTTAAATGTCTAAGAGACACAAATGGCAAAATCATAGACGAAGAAAAAAAAAAATAATAGCAAATATATTAAATGATTACTTTTCACAGGTTTTTACAAAGGAGGACACGGACAACATGCCCCACATGTCGACCTGTTCCTATCCAGTTTTAAATAACTTTAGCATAACAGAGGCAGAAGTGTTAAAGGGACTAGGAGCTCTTAAAATAAACAAATCCCCTGGGCGGATGAGATCCTCCCAATAGTACTCAAAGAAATGAAAGAAGTTATTTACAAACCGCTAACCAAGATCATGCAACAGTCTCTTGATACAGGGGTTGTACCGACAGACTGGAAAATAGCAAGCGTAATACCGATCCACAAAAAGGGAGACAAAACCGAACCAGGTAACTACAGGTCAATAAGCCTGACTTCTATTATATGTAAACTTATGGAAACTATAATAAGATCTAAAATGGAAAATTACCTATATGGTAACAATATCCTGGGAGACAGTCAGCATGGTTTTAGGAAAAGAAGATCGTGTCTAACTAACCTGCTTGACTTTTTTGAGGTTGCAACATTGCCAATGGATAATTGCAAAGCATACGGCATGGTTTATTTAGATTTCCAGAAAGCTTTTGACAAAGTCCCGCATAAAAGATTAATTCTCAAACTGAACGCAGTAGGGATTCAAGGAAATGCATGCACATGGATTAGGGAGTGGTTAACATGTAGAAAACAGAAAGTACTGATAGAGGAGAAACCTCAAAATGGAGCGAGGTAACCAGTGCTGTACCACAGGGATCAGTATTAGGTCCTCTGCTATTCCTAATCTACATTAATGATTTAGATTCTGGTATAGTAAGCAAACTTGTTAAATTTGCAGACGACACAAAAATAGGAGGAGTGGCAAACACTGTTGCAGCAGCAAAGGTCATTCAAAATGATCTAGACAGCATTCAGAACTGGGCAGACACATGTCAAATGACATTTAATAGAGAAAAGTGTAAAGTACTGCACACAGGCAAATATCATATGGGAGATACTGAAATTGAAGAAGGGAACTATGAAAAAGACCTAGGAGTTTATGTTGACTCAAAAATGTCTTCATCTAGACAATGTGGGGAAGCTATAAAAAAGGCCAACAAGATGCTTGGATATATTGTGAGAAGTGTTGAATTTAAATCAAGGGAAATAATGTTAAAACTTTACAATGCATTAGTAAGACCTCACCTAGAATATTGTGTTCAGTTCTGGTCACCTCGTTACAAAAAGGATATTGCTGCTGTAGAAAGAGTGCAAAGAAGAGCAACCAGAATTATCCCGGCATGTCGTGATGCAGACAGGCTAAAAAGAATTGAATCTATTCAGTCTTGAACAAAGAAGACTACGCGATCTGATTCAAACATTCAAAATCCTAAAAGGTATAGACAATGTCGACCCAGGGGACTTTTTTGACCTGAAAAAAGAAACAAGGACCAGGGGTCACAAATGGAGATTAGATATAGGGGCATTCAGTAATGTTGTTGAAGCTGACACCCTGGGATACTTCAAGAAGCTGCTTGATGAGATTCTGGGATCAATAAGCTACTACCAACCAAACGAGCAAGATGGGCTGAATGGCCTCCTCTCGTTTGTAAACTTTCTTATGTTCTTATGTTCTTAATGTATTATGCATTGTTTTTCACTGTATTTCATGTATTTCATGTATTCTGCATGTTTCACTGTATTTCATGTATTATGCATTTTTCACTGTATTTAATGTATTATGCATTGGGGTATTTTTTGTTACTGTATCTTGTAAAGCATTTTGTGATGGTGGTCCACTATGAAAGGTGCTATATAAAATAAAGATTGCTTGATTGACTAACCATAGATAAAAGGCTTTACTGTGTGTCTCCACCAGTTGACAGATGCCTGAAACACTACATTATACTGTGAATGGGTTCTAAAACAATAATCCAATTGATTGTTTTTGTACTTAAAAAATTGAGATCCAGGTACGCACATGTTTTAATACAAAAATATGCACACAAATCACATGCTAATCAGAATGAGTTTTACTACCATAATATAAGACAGCACAATGTAAATTAACTCTAGTTTGACCATTTACAAATTGTAGGTGCTGAATATAGAAGTATAATATTCATTGGTGTGTTGTTTTACTGCATTTGTTTCATAATCATCCATCAAGTATTGACAGAAGGTCAATATGCTGCAATGCTTTTACAAGCCACTAATGAAAGACAACACAACCTTTAACTGCCCTGGCTTTGACTGCTATATGAATTCTGCTTTTTACCTCAGGGACTCAGAGATAATAGTCACAGAAAAAAAAGATTGTCTTTATTTGCACCCCTTAGAAAAAACTGTTTACACACATACATCAACATTTGGACACTATCAGTATCTATTAGGAAACATATACTAAGAGAGCACATGATGAGGCAACATTAAAACCTGAACCACATGTCACAGGATTAAATGTACAGTATGGGTATTAGGTCTAGAGTAGTATGTTTTTACAATGAGTAGTTTTTCTAGTTTTTTTTTTTTTTTTAAAGGGACATAGCATACTGTGGGTTCTTTGGAAGATCTAATCATTCTACTATCTTGTAAAATGTAATGTAAATGTAAGCGTCAAATGTACATTTTCCAAATGCCATAAAACCCGATAACAATGTGCATAGAGATTTGTTTTTTTAGAAATGTTCATCAATATGTATAATCGATATTAACTGGGTATGCTGGCACAGATGACACTGTACTGTCCCAGAGTATCATCAGGTCGGGAATCGAAACCTAATTCCCACCCAATTATGAAGGAATTATTTTAGCTTCCTATAGTTCAGTGCAGATCAGCAAAGTTAATTTAAATTACCTATATGGTAACAATATCCTGGGAGACAGTCAGCATGGTTTTAGGAAAGGAAGATCGTGTCTAACTAACCTGCTTGACTTTTTTGAGGTTGCAACATTGCCAATGGATAATTGCAAAGCATACGGCATGGTTTATTTAGATTTCCAGAAAGCTTTTGACAAAGTCCCGCATAAAAGATTAATTCTCAAACTGAACGCAGTAGGGATTCAAGGAAATGCATGCACATGGATTAGGGAGTGGTTAACATGTAGAAAACAGAAAGTACTGATAGAGGAGAAACCTCAAAATGGAGCGAGGTAACCAGTGCTGTACCACAGGGATCAGTATTAGGTCCTCTGCTATTCCTAATCTACATTAATGATTTAGATTCTGGTATAGTAAGCAAACTTGTTAAATTTGCAGACGACACAAAAATAGGAGGAGTGGCAAACACTGTTGCAGCAGCAAAGGTCATTCAAAATGATCTAGACAGCATTCAGAACTGGGCAGACACATGTCAAATGACATTTAATAGAGAAAAGTGTAAAGTACTGCACACAGGCAAATATCATATGGGAGATACTGAAATTGAAGAAGGAACTATGAAAAAGACCTAGGAGTTTATGTTGACTCAAAAATGTCTTCATCTAGACAATGTGGGAAGCTATAAAAAAGGCCAACAAGATGCTTGGATATATTGTGAGAAGTGTTGAATTTAAATCAAGGGAAATAATGTTAAAACTTTACAATGCATTAGTAAGACCTCACCTAGAATATTGTGTTCAGTTCTGGTCACCTCGTTACAAAAAGGATATTGCTGCTGTAGAAAGAGTGCAAAGAAGAGCAACCAGAATTATCCCGGGCATGTCGTATGCAGACAGGCTAAAAGAATTGAATCTATTCAGTCTTGAACAAAGAAGACTACGCGGCGATCTGATTCAAACATTCAAAATCCTAAAAGGTATAGACAATGTCGACCCAGGGACTTTTGACCTGAAAAAACAAGGACCAGGGGTCACAAATGGAGATTAGATATAGGGGCATTCAGTAATGTTGTTGAAGCTGACACCCTGGGATACTTCAAGAAGCTGCTTGATGAGATTCTGGGATCAATAAGCTACTACCAACCAAACGAGCAAGATGGGCTGAATGGCCTCCTCTCGTTTGTAAACTTTTATGTTCTTATGTTCTTAATGTATTATGCATTGTTTTTCACTGTATTTCATGTATTTCATGTATTCTGCATGTTTCACTGTATTTCATGTATTATGCATTTTCACTGTATTTAATGTATTATGCATTGGGGTATTTTTTGTTACTGTATCTTGTAAAGCATTTTGTGATGGTGGTCCACTATGAAAGGTGCTATATAAAATAAAGATTGCTTGATTGACTAACCATAGATAAAAGGCTTTACTGTGTGTCTCCACCAGTTGACAGATGCCTGAAACACTACATTATACTGTGAATGGGTTCTAAAACAATAATCCAATTGATTGTTTTTGTACTTAAAAAATTGAGATCCAGGTACGCACATGTTTTAATACAAAAATATGCACACAAATCACATGCTAATCAGAATGAGTTTTACTACCATAATATAAGACAGCACAATGTAAATTAACTCTAGTTTGACCATTTACAAATTGTAGGTGCTGAATATAGAAGTATAATATTCATTGGTGTGTTGTTTTACTGCATTTGTTTCATAATCATCCATCAAGTATTGACAGAAGGTCAATATGCTGCAATCTTTTACAAGCCACTAATGAAAGACAACACAACCTTTAACTGCCCTGGCTTTGACTGCTATATGAATTCTGCTTTTTTACCTCAGGGACTCAGAGATAATAGTCACAGAAAAAAAAGATTGTCTTTATTTGCACCCCTTAGAAAAAACTGTTTACACACATACATCAACATTTGGACACTATCAGTATCTATTAGGAAACATATACTAAGAGAGCACATGATGAGGCAACATTAAAACCTGAACCACATGTCACAGGATTAAATGTACAGTATGGGTATTAGGTCTAGAGTAGTATGTTTTTACAATGAGTAGTTTTTCTAGTTTTTTTTTTTTTTTTTTAAAGGGACATAGCATACTGTGGGTTCTTTGGAAGATCTAATCATTCTACTATCTTGTAAAATGTAATGTAAATGTAAGCGTCAAATGTACATTTTCCAAATGCCATAAAACCCGATAACAATGTGCATAGAGATTTGTTTTTTTAGAAATGTTCATCAATATGTATAATCGATATTAACTGGGTATGCTGGCACAGATGACACTGTACTGTCCCAGAGTATCATCAGGTCGGGAATCGAAACCTAATTCCCACCCAATTATGAAGGAATTATTTTAGCTTCCTATAGTTCAGTGCAGATCAGCAAAGTTAATTTAAAACCCCTGCTGCAGCTCTAGTACGCTGACATGAAGAGTCATTTGCTGAAATCTTTCCAGAGTTATAAATCCATCATCGCTGCACAAACATTCTGTGTTTTGCAGGCCCTATTACAAAGAGCCCATTAACCTTGTTTCACAAATTGAAAGAACCCTCTTTTGTGCCTGCTGTGGGATTTGATAAGTGACCACCCTGTCAGTCTTTATATATCAAGCTGAATTCCACTGGGCAGACTGAATCATGCTGATTTCTTGTTTTATCAGTATTACAGTGTCACTGCATTTTAAAACAGAATAAACATTACAACTTGATGTTCATTTTTTTTTTTAATATAGATATGCATTAAGAAGTTGTGACAGTGACCAAGACTATTTACACATATATGCTACCCACCACAAAAAATCATAAAAAAATGAATACAAAAATATAAATGTGCAGTACTACATTCAGTAATGTATATTATACTACATGTATATTATAATTCAGTTATATTGTAATAAGGATATTTTTTTTCCCTCCAACAGACACAATTTCAGGAACAGAACTATCATTTAGAATGACAAGAAAAACAGAATACTTTCCTCAAATGCTGAAAAAGGAAGAATGACTAACTAGCACTTTATTTCTACCTCCCCCTCAATATCCTGTATTTTAAAACATGTGCAACAGTACATAAACAGTTTAGAGATCATTAGCACAGTGCTCTATCTACACAGAATGACAGAGCTGTATTCCATTGTGGACAATAGGATAGGGTGAATGCTTTTTCTGATGTATGACCACTGATACAGTAGCAAATAAAGCCAGCCAACTTCCTACCACATATAATAGATCATTCAGGACTGAAACGTATACTGTAGTTGTTGTTCAGTCAGTATAATGTGTGAACGATGTGTTCTGTATTTGATGTGGTAGCCAATTTTTTGCCTTCGCAGAGAGTCGTCGGAACGCCAGAAGTACTGAACCAAAGGCAAGTTTTATTTATTACACCGTTCAGTTTGGCAATTGAAAACAATAAATCAAAACAAAAACCTGCCCACTGGGCACTAACTAAACTGTTCTTCTTTCTTCCTGTCTAGCCCTGCTGAAGCTCGCCTTCGCCAGGTATAAAGAAGTACAACACACGACAAACAGTAGGATGAGGGTGACTGTGGTAATTATACCACAGTAATGGGAATTCCTATGGTGAGGGCTTGTCAACTGAATCTCAGTCCTGAGCTTCTTTGGAGCGTTGAGGACAAGCATGCTTCTCCAGGTAAGTATTCCCCAGGGATCTGTACTCGTCTCAAGTGTTTGGTTTTCTCTTTCCCCAGGTATTGCCTTTTGCCGTTTCCAGAGTTGGCCACCACGGATTCCCACACAGCGGACCCAGAGGACCTGAAGAGGATGCACTCACACACAAGGTAAATATCACTAACTACTGCACAACAGTATTTATTTTCCACGTTTTCCTTATTACTGTTTTCTTTGCTTACAGGACAGTGCCTTCTTGTGGAAGCCCGGCAGTCCTGCGGCCTCTGATCCTTAGGCCCTGCAGCCCTTTGAAATGTTTGTCACAATATTTAAATAAAGTATTGAAATCAACCCCTTGACTTCTGTTCCTTTGTATTTTGGCTGCAGTGTCCCCTTTTTAAAATAACACAGTCCTTTATAGGGTAGTACACTGTTCTTGCAGCCCTGGGTTTATCACTCGACATCACAGTAACAAACTGCATCCTTCTTCACACATTATTCACCGATTAAATGAGCACAAAGTATTAGCAGTGGATTAAACAGGTTATTTCCTCCAAGTATAACCAATAACAAAAGTGCAGTTACTGCGGGTGCAGCTTATCCAGTTCCTAAATCACAGTTGTATTTTTGTTTCAGCAGGAGCCTCACGATTTGTCCTGCTGTTCCACACAATATCTGTTTGTTCTGGTAAGTAGGTTCCACACACACACACACACATGCGGAATCCTTTGTCTGTACCACAAACTTTCTTTGTCATTAAAGATTCACAAGCAACACTGTCTTCTTTCCACGTTACACTTCTCTCCATACACTTGCCTTGGTTTGCATTTCTCATCCCTACACCCAACCATGTCTAAAATACTGGGCCTTTTTATACCAGTCTGGGAGTCAGTCAGATCCCTTTCTTTCCTACTAGCTAGGGAATTATGGTAATGTAGTTCTAAATTTCTCTGGCTTCTGTCTATGGGAGAAATGTTGGGAATTGTAGTTTTAAAACTTTCTTATCCTGCCTCTGTTTTTGAGATTTTCTTTGCATGAGGACACTTTATCAGGAACCCCATATCCCTGATACTCTGTCTTCACACTCTCAGCTCTACATTCCTCACAAATGATACTAATAGACTAATAGAATATTAGAGCAATACTAATAGACTACTAAACTTCTGAACAATTGAACATTTGTTGAAATGTTTGCAATTGAACCAATTTATACATAAAAAATAACAGATTTATTGTTCAGTGTGCTGTATATTGCTGTTCTAACCTAATATCAGTGAACACTATAAGACCTATTTAGGGCATATACTTTCAATAAATTACACTTATTGAGCCCTGTCCCTTTAGATTGTTTGGGACTGGCTGGTACAGTTCAGCTTTTTAGGTTTAGAGTGCTCAACATGTGTTGTATGAAAACGGAAAAGATTTAAAAGCAGTTAAATAAATGTTACATGAATGGTGATGTCCTGCAATCCTGTGTCTGAGTGTTTATGCTGTGGATTGCCATACAATCAGACCTACCCTTGCTCCTCTACCTACAGAACACCTTACACACTGGTGCCAGTTAATATATCAAATAAAAAATTAGAGTACATAATTATTTTAACCCCTCTTTTTCCTATTTCATCAAAACCCAAGGTGAAATTTCATGAATAATCACTAAAACAATACAAATAGGATTAAGTGTGTTCAAGCTGAGCCTATGACCTTTTCCTATGATTCTGAGTGGCAGAGCCCCACATCTTGAAAAGGTGGTTAAGGGTCACTTTGAAAATTGAAAATATAATGAAAGTCCTAAGAAATGACCAATTGTTTTTCGACTCTCTCACAGCTGACCGTGCTTGTTGTTTTGATTTCAGATTCTGAGCTTGTCCCAACACTACAGAAATGATTATTTGAAGAATGGTAATGAAGCATTAAAGAGAAATAGCGGGGTTCCGAAGAATATAGTGTTATACAGTACGTCCCCACGTGTTGCTACAACTGTTTAAATAATATATCTGTAATTTCTCTTTTCATTTTGAATATCCTGGCAACTTTTTACACTTATAACTTCTAAAGTCTGTTTCAAAGCTCTTTTCAAAATGGCTGCTCTAGTGAACTGAGGTTTGAGATCTGTCCTCTAAATCACTGCCGGAAGAGCGATAAAACATAACAAGTACTCTGGCTTTTCTGTTCCGTACCACATCATGGATCGTTATTGCTGTGTTACTTGTTTGACAATGTAAGCAATAATCCTTACACTATCAGTGCACTACAGCAGACATTCTGAAAAGAGCTTTGTAGTTTTGTAGAATATTCACAGCCCATTTTGAAGCCTTTGTGTTTTATTTTTTGTTTCAGTCAAGTTCGAGTTGATTCAGTTCTGGTTCCGTTATTTCACTGTGCCGTTGAATTACTGGTACTTTGTCTGGTTCAATAAATTAATCTTCATACTATTCTTCAACAGTTCTATTAAAAAGATCAAAATTTGATTCTGGGTAAGTTAGTGGTTACTTACAGATATGAAATGTTATAGAATTAGGATAGCTAAGTGGCAGAAGAACTTGAATCAAAGGTGATGTGTCTGTTGAAAGGTTGTGTGAGATTAATGTATGGCTGATAGAACACAGCTAAGAGAGCAGGATTTTTCCAAACAGATTCATAATCTTTAACAGAACATATTGTCATGAATTACCCTAAAAACCTTCCTCCCTTGTACAAGGTGAGAGCACCTTTTTGAGTGAAAGGTGTATGTGGCAGAGATGCATGGCTCTTTGATAGAACCAGCTTAATTAATTTGAAGTTTTCCCACTAATGATGGGAATGAGAATGCAAAGATGGGAGCCTGGCTAACAAGGAATTTAAAAACTGTCACCCACGCTTGTGATGTGCAGAAATGGATAAGGGAGCCTGTGGTGGCTTTGACAGACTCACTGAGAGCAGAACCTGACCCAAGACTGTCACTCCTGCTGGAAGCTGGCCGATCTTTGGGATACAAATTGAACATTTGTAAAACCGCAACAATGTTAAAATATTGTAATAACTGTACTATATTTTAAACGCTATATTATTGCAGAAAAGGGAGAGCAGGCAGTTATCGAATGTTAGAGAAAAGCATGTCTGTGGGGCAGTTTACAAGCAAAAACTGAAAAGCGTGACAACAGATCTCTCGCGCTTTTTTGGTCATGACAGTTCTGCTTCCACGTTTACATGAGTTTATTTTAGAGAGGGAATTTAGTTGTCCAAATGCAAACGACCTCATTAATAATAGAATAATGGGAGGGTTTATTTAAATATCACCAAACGCGCTGAAAAGAGATGCTGCGCGATAAAGGATATCATTCAAATACTGCATAGGGGTTTACATGAGGTTTTACGCACTAGGCAGAGATGAAGAGAAGGTTACCCCCCATCTGTCTAGAATGCAAAAGGCTTGCAGTTAAAATGGTTCATGCTGCCAAGAAGAAGGAAATAATAATAATAGTTATTACTATTATTGTTTAGAATTAGTTGTTCTAGAAATGGTAGAAGTATCATGTGTACAAAAACGACAGCACTCACCAATTCCCATTACTGCTTTTCTTATGCTTCTTAGGCTACTGATGTCCTTTCACACACCCATATATATTAGTCTTATCCAACTGCGTAACTGGTAATGTGCTAAACAAAAGTATTATGCGTTCAATAATATATATTAAAAACAACTCATGATGTGTTGGTTTCAAACACAGGTACTTTGTTCAAATATTAAAATGAATTATGCAGAAAATGTGGAAACTTACACAAACGATGTTAATATAATAAATACATAATGTGTGTGTATTTGCTAATTAGTTATAAGGGTATATAAAATCATAGGCCTACTTACAATGTAGTTGCGACAAAAATGGATGGATGGAGAAGACGCAGACAAACACTGGCTAGATTAAGTCTTGTATGGGAAGAACTCCTTTAGTCCCATGCAATGGGTTTGCAGGAAAGGAATCGTGCATCTATTGCTTTTTTATCTAGAGATTTCTTCCCAGCAGACACCCTCATCACTTCGTCCCTATGTACAGACCTCTATTTGTGCATCGGCAGGAAAGATGAATGTGGGCGCATCATCGTCCCTCTGTTTGGTGGGAGGAAGTTGTGCTTCACGAGTCTTTCTCTGACGAACAATGGATTGAAACATCTCGGGTCATCCGACCTACGTTTGACCAACTGGTGGAACTTGTATGGGTGGACATGGAGCCATCACCAATACATGTCCGTACACCTGTGCACTGCAGAAGCGAGTGGGTATTGCTCTGTACAAACTTCTCTGACCACTAATTCGGCAGGCACCTGCAGCTCTCTTGTTATTGTGCGCAGAAATTCGGCGTGCAACGCAACCACCTCTTGGTGCTGTTGATCAGCGTGGTCCAGCCTTTCCAAAAGGTGGCTGTATTGCCGATCCTGCCTGGCAGCGGTGCGTGCAATCAGACAGTACATCCTTCTGTACTCAGGGCGCATCAGACGATACTCCTGGATCAGCAGCTACAGCGTTCAAACCAACTTCAGTTGTGAATTGCTTCACAGCTTTTGTTTTACATGTGAATCCTAAGAATAATATGTGAAAAACAAAACATATCGCATATGCGCACACACTTAGCCTGACATGCGTAAAATGGCTTGATATCCCCAACCATTATTATTAGGATTCACATGTAAAACAGAAGCTGTGAAACAATTCACAACTGGTCTTCTTTAAATTAAAGTTGTTTTGAAAATGCTAGCTGCTGTGGTTGGGGATATCAAGCACTTTTAATTGACGCTGGGACGGTGGTGTGTATATGCGATATGTTGTTGTATTCACAAATTATTCTTAGGCTTCACAGGTAGAACACAGACTGTGAAACAATTCACGTTTGACATCCTTTAAATTAAAGTTGGTTTGGACGCTTTAGCTACTGTGGTTGGGGAGATAAAGCCCTTTTACGCGTGGCTGAGGCTAAGTGTGTGTATGTGCGGTATGTTATTTTCCAGAAATTATTCTTAGGATTCACATGTAAAACAGAGACGGATTGATAATAATGGATGGATGGATATTTAACTGATTTGTATTAGTAAGACTGGGATAAGGAAAATCTTACTTACGCTACAGAGGAGGACAGAAAGACCGTATCCCAGAGAAGAGCGTTCTTTTACATAGGGAAGTGGAGGAGGTATCGTGTTATTTCATGAAAGTCTATCGTTAAGTATTTTTTTTACGACTGTGGGTTTGTTGCTATGGGACTAATTAGGCCAATTAGCACACACTTTACCGTGCTTTACCAAAGTGTAATCACACTTAAGTCACACACTTTTTTTGCCATGCACTTTTGGAATGAGCAGAATCATGCATCATTTGCGCGTGACATGTCATGACTGCACTATTGTAGCGCGATTAAAACTTGCATGTAAACACCGCCACTGTGTCTTTGTTATATGTGCCTTTGTTTATCAGTTCTTGGAAACTGGCCAAACTTAAGACATGGGCCTTCCTCATCTAAGAGTTACTCAGAGCTGGAAAATTAGGATGTAAGCCTTTTCTTATCAGTGGACATACCGGTGTGGGCAGTTTCTTAAGTCCGGCCAAGGCATGACTTCATGCAATGGATTTGGGAAAGTGCTTATGTGGCAGTGCAGGGCTCTGCCCTCGTAAATATTGGCAGGGATGGGGTTAAATTCTCCTCCCTGCCCAGGTTTATTGTGTCAGGTGGGAATAATTAACAATCAATTAACACCCAGTCACCTGACATAAAAGGAGGCCTCAGCTCCTCAGTAGAGAGAGGTAGCTGAGGAAGCAAGCAGGTATTTTGTGTTTGCTTGCTGGTTTTTCTTTGTGTGCTGCTTTTTTTTTGTAATTTTGTAATTTTGCAATCCAGTGAAGGCAAAGCTCAGCCTGGAAGATTTATTTTCTGTAAGTTTTTACTTTGTGTTTAAGAACTTTTTTGTTTGGCCCTCGTGCCTGTTTATTTTGTGTTTTCTATTTAATAAAAGTATTTTTGTTTGAACTGCAGTCTGTCTCTGGGCCTCATCCCTTTTTTTAATTAATAAGATGAAATTTCTTATTAATTAAAAAGTAACTCCGGCTGGAGAGAAGGGCCCCTCGGAGCCTTTATCTATTAGTTGTCAAGGTCTATTGAAGCAGAGGATTTTTAGGTAGAGAGGAGCCAAGTCTGTTGAACACACACTTGTAAATGAAAAGAAACAAGTTTATTAAAACACAATGAAAAGGATGTTTTTACTGTTAAGAAGGAAATATATTTTAGACCAAGGCTGGAATAATTAAACAGACCTAGTGTTATATATTAAAAACATCTCTCTATATATACTTGATAATAAGTAATAAGAATTTTATGGTACAGGAAAATATGTTATCAGTTCGAGGCTTACCTCACAATCTTAGAGATTAGAAAGGTAGAGAGCATGAGATCACATCCAATTAATTTTAAAGGAGTTGCCGGGACTTTTTAAACATATTATTCACTTAAAGATAAGAGCTGCCAAAACAGATCAAATGTTTAGATTTAATTAAGTCTTCTGACGCACGAAATGGAGGAAATGTTCTATAAAAGTCGGGGCAAGGCTCCAGCCAAGTATCATTCAACTTGGTAACACAAGCTGTTTGGTCCATTCTCTGAAGATCTCTGAAAAGCCAATTGCTATTTGGTCGTAATTCAGAAGCCTCTGCCTTCGAAGACAGCTCTTGTCTATACTTATATTCAGCACAAAACTTCCATATATTGGGAGGTAAGTATAATCTTGAATTTATATCTCACTTACATTGAAGCATTGCTATAGAGATAGTGGTTAGTTTCTGCTTAACCCAGTTCAGTTAGTTTAGAAACAAACTCTAAAAAAAAAAAAACTGAACTCACATCATACTTCTGTGCAAAATAACTCAGTTCATTTTGATGTGTTTTTTTTTTTGGTTTCATATTGCACTGAAACAAACACATATACTCAGTTTGATTAAAACAAGCTCTGAAAGGGACTTTTCAAACAAACAAAACTGCCCTCAGTTCTAAATAAACTGTCCAAGTGAACCAAGTGTGATTAACCCTAAAGTGGATAGAGAATCTATCAATCAAGGAATTTATATGAGAGCGAGACTGTTGTCTCCAAGTGGCATTATTTATTTATTTATGTATGTATTTATTATCCAAACTATACCGTATTGTGCTGTTATTCCAAAAAAGCAACATTTGAAATGCAAAATTATAACAACTGCTCATCATCACAAAAAACACAAAAGAGGCTACATACAGCAAATAGTCCAGTATTGCATATTTAATGGAGTAACACTAAATATACATTTTAGTCAGGTGTACAGTGCAATGGCATTGAAAGTTTCTTGATTTTACCATTGTGCTTTTAAAGTTAACAAGTTTCACCTTCAGAGAACTAATCAAATGATACAAAGAGAGAATGATGGTCTGCAAGCATTTTTAGGGAAGGGTTTAAATTATAATTGGTGCGCAGGTCAGTGTGTTGAGTCATGCATGCAGTGCCATTATGGGTCTTTTTTCATGAACCAATAGCAATAGTTTGTCTTCATAGGTCTAATAATGAACATTCAAAAGGAAGAGGGTTTCCGAATTGAACATGTCATAGCTGATTACCCAAGGAGTTGCTTCTCCAATCTGTGTTTATACTGTGAAAAAAAATTGGTTTGATTGAAAATGTAGCTTTTAATCTTTGGATTATCTGCACAGAAGGATAAAAGCTACATTTTAGTCTGTAAACCCGATGCAAAATGTAAATTATGTAAAGGCCAGAACAGATAAGCGTGGTGCACTGATTTAAATATGCTGCACTGATACTGAACCTGCTGAGGTCCAAGCCTTCTGTTCGTTATATCAAGGGGTTCATTATAGCGAAAGGACAATCAAAATGAACGATAAACTGTTGGAATAAATTAATGAGATTAGATTGTGAATACAAGTAGAATTACACATACCTGTTCGTCTCATGTATGTAGTATTCAGCCTTTGCTTTATCCTATTCGTCAAAGAATTAAAACGCAGTACAGAAAGCACAAATCTTGAATTGAAGCTGAACATTTATTCAAAATCAATCTGACATGAACCATTTCAAAGTGCAGCAAATCTTAATCCAACATGCAAGAATCCCAAACTGATTTTTTATTCCAAATCAATCCGACATGAAATGTTTGACAAAAGTTCATCAGATCCACAAGTTTATTTATTTATTTTTTTGTTGGCATCCCATGCGTACAGACTGGGATGTTGACAGTGTGTGTTAATATGATTTTTTTTTTTTTATTTTTTATTTATTTAGGGTCCAGGGTCCAGGTTCGTTATAATGAAGGGCGTTATAGCGAGGGTTTACTATATATATATATATATATAATTTTCTTAACATCTCCACTATTTCCTAAATTAAATAGGTATGGTACAGAGTACAAACTAGATATAGAAAACTACAGATACTGTACATTGGCATCTGAATTAACAATTTGCCAAGTAACAGCAGGGCACGGCTGACTCGATTAGAGAAATTGGCTAGCCATTGTCTGATGCACACTGCTCTCGACCTCCAGGGCATTACATATGCACTGAAGCTAACCTAGGCCCGGACCAAATCAAAACTGACAACCCGCTAATCGCACTTAACAGAACTGCATTTAATTCCAAACTGCATGTTCATTATCTTGTGTGGAAAAGCCACCAAGTTAAATATAAGAAGGCTTTGTCCATGGCTACATCTTTATACTATTCTAACCTGATTGAAAAAAATAAAATAATCCTAGATTTATTTTTGAATCTATAGATAAATTAGTAAATCCACCTTCTATTATTCTACCTCTGATATTGGTTCAATTTTTAGCTGCACTGAGTTTTTAAAATTCTTTCAAAATAAAATTATTGATTAGAGATCAAATCTTACAGACTCCTTCTATTATGGACCGTTCTTCCTACTTTGAATTAACTAGACCTGAGAAAGTTATAATGGAGGCTTTCTCATTGGTTACTTTGCAAGAGCTGACAGCGTTAGTTAGGCATATGAGACCAACCATTTGTGCCCTTGATCCTATTTCTACTAAACTATTAAAATATGTATTTAGTGTTGCTAATACATGCATTTTACAAATTATAAATGAATCACTTTCATCTGGTATAGTTCCCTCTGCACTTAAGGTTGCAGTGGTTAAACCCCTGCTTAAAAAAATAATTTGGATCCTACAGTTATTAACAACTATAGGCCAATTTCCAATCTTCCATTTTTAGCCAAGGTCTTAGAGAAAGTTGTTGCCAATCAATTACTCAAATCTTTAGCTTGTAATGCTTTATTTGAGAAATTTCAGTCTGGATTTCGATCTGCACATAGCACTGAGACGGCTCTTGTTCGGGTACTAGTAAATGATCTTTTGATAAGCTTCGACTGGCTTTCCTTCAATTTCAATTCTTCTTGATCTTAGTGCTGCCTTTGACACCGTGGACCATTCCTTTCTATTAAATCAGCTTGGGAGTTTAGTGGGTTTGGCAGGCTCTGTCCATTCTTGGTTTAGGTCTTATCTCTCCAATAGGTTTCAGTACATTTCTGTTGGGTAGATGAAGTCTGATTTGTCAGAGGTTGTCTGTGGTGTTCCTCAGGGCTCTATTTTAGGTCCCTTGTTGTTTTCATTATATATGTTGCCATTAGGTGATATTATCCGCAGGCATGGAGTGAATTTCCATTGTTACGCAGATGATACTCAGCTGTACTTGTCTTTCAATCCAGACAATCCCTCACTGGGGTGCTATTAGCTGCTTGCTTTGTGGACATAAAGGGTTGGATGTCACAGAATTTTCTGATGTTGAATTCTGATAAAACCTAGGTCATGCTTGTGGGTTCACAGCATCAATTAAAAAATGTTGATTTAAATATAATAGATCTTAGCAGCCTTTCCTCAGAACTAAAACTTGAAGCAAGAAATTTGGGGGTCATTTTTGATCCTGTTTTATCATTTGAGTCCCTGTAGCAGGGCGATTGCCCTGCATGTGTGTGTTTAGTGTTGATATAATTTGTATGGGGAATGGGTTTATTTTGTGTCATTTTGGGAGCTGATTTGTTTAATTGAATTATTGTTTACAGACCAACGCCGATTGAGACTTGCTGCCTGCTAGGCTTGGTTGAGGGAAGGGCAGCAGGTGATTGGCTGGGCTGGACCTCAATCAGCAGGTGGGTGGGTCTTGATCGAGTGTCCGTCAGGTTAAAAACATCCGCGGGAGATGGCTCAGGGCTGCTGCAAGGCCTGCCGTTTTCACGGCACCTTTGATTTATAGTTTGTGGTATTGTGGTTTATTTTGCACTTTTGTACAGCTTGATGTACTGGTCCTCTGTGCGTTACCATCGCTGGTAACGTCACATGACCACCTTTATTTTACTTTCGCTTTCTGTTTGTTTGTTTGTGAATAAAACCTGCGCGCCTGTGCCGGCGTTTTCAACAACACCACGTCTGTCTCTCTGTATGCTTGAACAGCGGCTACCCACACGCGTGACACGAGGAAGACCCTGTCACAGTCCCATATTAGGATAAGCATATTTTTATCATTTGAGAAATATAGCTAAACTTAGATCTATTATTTCTTTATCTGATGCTTAGAGGCTAATGCATGCCTTTGTTTCATCGAGAATCGACTATTGTAATGCACTTTTTTCTGGGATTGCAAAGTATTTGGTATCTCGCTTGTAGCTTATTCAGAATGCTGCTGCATGAATTCTAACTAAAACCAGAAAAGGTGAACATATTACTGTCTTGGCCTACTTACACTGGCTTCCTGTGCAGTTTCGAATTGACTTAAAGATTTTATTTTTAACTTATAAAGCCCTTAATGGACTAGCACCCAGTTATTTACAAGAGCTGTTGATCCCATACATTCCTAAGCAGAATCTTAGATCTCAGGATGCAGGGCTCTTGGTTATTCCAAGGGTAAATACAAATAGTATGGGAGGAAGGGACTTTTCTTATAAGGCTCTTACATTATGGAAATCTCTTCCTTTTTTGTCAGAGAAGCTAGGAGTCTTGATGTTTTTAGGTCAAGACTGAAGACCTATTTATATACACAAGCCTTTTATTATAGTTTTTCTATTATTGATATCCATTATTACTGTTTTATTATTTTTATATATAATTTTTATTTAAAATAATCTCTTTATTATAGTATTTCTTATGCTATTATCAGTTTTTAAAGTTTTATTATTCTGTATGTATTATGTTTTTGATGTGTTTTTTTTTAGTTAAATGGTGTATTCTGTAAAGCACTGTGGCAGTGGTGAGGTGTGGTGACGTCACGGACCAGGAAGTAACTGAATAACAACAATGGATGGGCGGGTGAAACTGAACGCAACGGCGTTCAGCTGATTTTATTAATAAACAAAACAAAAATAAACAAAACAACAAAACAGAAACCAAAGGGCACGAGGGCCAAACGAATAAACAGACAAACAAGTAAGTGTCGTGCTGGCTAATCCAGCACGTTTTAGCAATTGTTATATTCTGTCTCCTCTCTATCTCCCCGTACCTCCTCTCTGTACACTCAACCCTGCAGCATGGACAGCTGCAGGTTCTTATACTCTGGCCGAGGGGTTAACTAGCTGTTAATTATCTTATTACCCCTCGGCCACAGTCTGCACGCGTTTGGTAAGGATGCATGACTGTCAGCTAGTTAAATAATCAGTAGCTGATCAGTCATGCATCCTCACGTTTTTTAAATTATAAATATAAAAAACAATAACAAAAGACGCAGCGCTTTTATCCGCGCCGCAAACAAAAATACAAATAATAATAAATAGGGGCGGGACACTCCGCCACAAGCACCTTGGGGTTTTTATGACATAAGGTGCTACATAAATGAAATAAAATAAAATAAATAAATAAGGGCCTGTAACAGGGGAGATCTGGACTGACTATTTGGCACATCCGTATTACTGCAGGTAGAGGGCAGCAGTCTCGTGGGATCCGCCTGTCGGCCATGGCGATGACACGGAGAGGTGGGAAAGAGGGTGTGTGTGCTTTCCCTCTCTCTGAGTGGCAGAGGGGCGGGCCTTGGGGGACTGCTCGGCCCATAAGATCTGGCTTGGTTGTGCGCTTGGGTGGCCGTGTTTGGGGAATACCCAGTGACAAAGACGTCAGTTTTAAAATAAAACGAGGCAAAACTGGCTGGGAAAAACAGCCGGCCTTAAAATAATTTAACAAGAAAAGAAATAACAGAAATCACCACGTACCTGAGGGGACGTGCTTAGTTGTACGGGGAACTCCGGCCATCCCAGTGTATAGAGGGTAATTGAGCGTAGGACGGAGGCCCGTTCTGACCGGCTTAGCGGCAGTGGGGGCACTGCGTAAGCAGCACTTTTTGTTTGTAGTTTTATTACTGTGTTTTATTTTCCCTTTGGTTTTCATTATTATTTACGAGCACTTGTTGTGCCTGTACCTGTATTGGTAAACGCCGTGGTTCTGGTTACTGTTGACAGTATCCAGTCCACGGACAACAGCGCCATCTACTGCATCAAATAAATCAGTGCGCCTGAGCGGCGTTACAAATAAAGTACTGTCTCCTTGTGTCAGTGAATTGCCCACCACCCTTCCACAGGGCCTTATCCCCAAAGGGCCGGTAGTCTAAACTGTGGTAGTCCAAACGAGGACAGGCCAACGTGGACCAGCTGCAAAATTTTCTATCCAAACAACGAACATGAAGGCTCCTTTTGCATACATTTCTTTCTTTTCTTTTTATTAATTAATGCTCTCGCTCCTCCTGTACCTGTCTGTTTTCGCCTCCCTCTCGGCAACACCCTTTCCCATAGCCATTTCTACTTCCTTTCCTCTACTGCTCCTCTATATCGCTTGCACCACACTTTCTTCTCCTCTACCAAACGCTCCTACTTTCACTCTATCATTCAGTCTTCTATTAACAATCCAACAATCCCCGTAAACTTTTCTCTACCTTCTCCTCCCTCCCTAGCCCCCTTCCACCTTCCTCTATCTCTTCTACTCCAAAATCACAGACATCCGCAAACTCTTCAATACCTCGCCTCCTTCCCCACCCACCCCCTGTCCTCTGCTCACTCATTCCCCATCACCCTCTGCAACCCCTACTAATCTAGCATCTTTCTCCTTCTTCTCGCCCCTCTCGGACTGATCTTTGCTCTCTTCTCCACAGCCATAAAACTACCATGTATGCTCTGGACCCCTCCCCACTCTCCTTTTCCAGGCTTCTGCCCCTACTCTACTCCCTTTCATTTCCTCTCTTCTCAACACCTCTGCTCTCTCGCTGTTTCCCCTCAGCCTTCAAACAGGCCTGCATCACCCCCATCTTAAAAAAACCCTCCCTTGATCCCTCATCCCTCCAGAACTACAATCCAGTCTCCATTCTCCCTTTCCTCTGTAAAACCCTCAAGCAAGCATATGCAGAATTCGCCCTTTCCTCACCAACTATTCCATGCAGCTCCTAGTTCAGGCCCTGGTACTGTCCTACCTTGACTACTGCAACTTCCTCCTGACCAGCCTCCCTGCCTCTGCTATCCGTCCGCTCCAGCTCATCCAAAACTTTGCTGCCCACCTTGTCTCTTCCCTTCCTCGTTTCTCCCACGCTACACCGCTGCTCCGCTCCCTCCACTGGATCCCTATTGCCGCTCACATCCAATTCAAAACTCTTGTACTCACCTATCGCTGTGTTGACCTTTCTGCTTACTCCTATCTCCAGACTATTATTTCTCCATACACCCCCTCTCGCCCCCTCCAGAGCATGAACATTTGCATAAACCTGGCTGGGACCCATCTGGCAGCATGTTGATAAAGCACATGTAGTACCCACAGGATTCAAAAAAGATAAAGTACTCGCCTGCAAAAATAATTTAATGCTTCTGAAATATCTGAATTTGTGTATACTAAAGCCCTGTAGTCTGGGAGGCAGCCTGTTGGTGGCGCCATCTGAGGTAGACAGATATAGACCGGTGTTGCTGCTTGCTCTTCAGAACTTCACTGACCACTGAAGCAACACCGATTCTGACTTTATTAATTTATATCCAGGTTAGTGTAGTGAAGGTTTAATAAATGTTTTATTAAATAATAACATTATATTATGTTGCTTCGAAAACATAAAAGTTCTGTTATTGTCTAATTGCTTCCTAATAAGCTTGTAAAAATAAACATTAAATACCGCATAACCACATGGATATTTCTGAAGACTACAGGGCCATATGTTTAATGTATGGGTGAAAATAACTTGAATGTTATTGCATAAATGGTTATTTCTGCAGTATAGGTAAACCAAACACACTGCTTCCTTTCTGTAATTGTGTTTATTTTATTTTGAATTTTAAAATTAAAACTTTACTGACCACTGAAGCAAAAGCAGCAATACCGACTCTGTCTTTATTAATTTATATCCAGATAATTAATCTGCCACGAGACTCGACAGTCTACGTGAGGACCCTTAACACACACATACCATCTGATCTGACTAGTTCTGTTGTCTAGTCTAGAGCTATTAGGAGAGGTAATTCCTACTCATCTATTGAGACGATTTTGAAACATTGTTCAGTACCTTGCACAGGTCCCTCACGGTTACCAAACTGACAGACACAGCATGCCATTATCTAATTAAAAGAGCTTTCAGACCCAGTTTTTCATGGGGGAAGGTCATGGCAGTTAATGTAACATGGCAGGTATATTTGACAGCTTGAACCCCCTTAGTGTGTGATGGATCAGCAATGTAGCTACACTCTGATATAAATACAAAGTAGTCATTTCAGCCACACATTTAAAATGTGAAGCACTTTTCCTGCTGGTTTCTTAAAACCCAAATAGCACTATCTTACTGTACCTAAGGTAAAGTTAGGTAGCCCAACATTAGAGCTAATCAGAGCCTGTGAAAGTTAGAGCATTTAGACCCCGTTCACACTACTGTACTGGCCCAGGACCACCTCTAGGCCGGCCCTGCGCCGCCTTTTCTTTTTTAGAGTGTTCACATATGAGAAAAGGCCCTGGGGGCTGCCTTAAATCGCAAGTGTAAATGGGGTCTTAGTTAGTGGACAAACATTTTAATAGTGGAGCGGAAAACAACAACATTATTGGTCCAGAGGCCAGACTATCTGTGGTTCATAATAATAACTACACAATTTTTCTAATGCTAACACTAGAAAAAATGATCAGTTACAGTCTGTTTATCACAGCAGTCAATGTCTGTCTTGTTATTTTGTACTTTTTAAAAGGCACTGTAAGGATAAAGGATGAATGTCTGTCAGTATTTAAGATCAAGACATGCTGTACCATTCTTTTTTTTGTACAATTGGAAGTTAAAGGTGTCCAATACAGTTTTAAACATTATTTTATATGTTTAAGAATGTTGTTATTACCTCACTAGTTGATGTTGAAAATATTATCTTTATGGGTGAAAAATGTTACAGTATACAAAAAAATCAGTATACAAAAAAATACATAATGTAAATAAAAGGAGATGCAATGTAAACAAAATAGAAACCAACAGAGCGCAAAAGGTAAAAATACACACTAAAAACATATGTGTTAATGTTTCTTGATCTTTATCCTTGTGTCGGGGAAATAATCAAATCATGAATGGAATTAGAATTTGTTGGTAAATTACAATTCAATTCAAGAATTGGAATTGGAATTTGAATTGAAAACATTTTCAGGATACAGAATTGGAATTTGAATTGGAATGAAAGGAGATATAATTTAATTCCATGAAATTCCATAAAATTCCGCTAATTTTAAAAAGTCAAATGCCACATTTATTTTACACTATACACTTTATACATTTATATTATATCACTATAAACAATACTGATTGCAATAGCATTAATATATACTTTCAAATACTGTATCTTAAGCATGGCTCAAAGCTTTTAAAACTTAGTTTTTTGCATTTTGTAATGAGATGTTTAAGAGCTACAGTAGTCCTTAATTATTTGTTTTTCTTTATTCATCCATTATTTAATCATTTAGTTCTTCACTCCTATGTTGTTACATGCCACTCATTTTTAAAATGAGTTACTTATTGTAAACATTTCTCTTGGTATTCCTCAGGAAGCTTGGTTTGTTTTTTCTCAGCAGGGTCACATTGCTGTTTGTGTACTCGGGTAGCCATGCCTTTTGTTGTCGATTTTAATACACGCATCACTATACTGTACTCGAATTTAAGATGCAGGCTATTTTTGAGAAGCAAAAAGTGGTTAAAAATGCACGCCTTAAATTCGAAGGAATACATTCAAAGGAATTGTTACTGTGTAATGTAACTATACTTGTTGTGTAGAAATGAAATTACAAAGACAATAAGATCATGGAAGTTGGAAGTTATTCACAATATTTCCATACTGTCTCGTTTAAGGACTTAAAAATCTGGTCACCTTACTTAAAGGGCTATCTCAACCATCCACGTGAGGGAAGCCTGCAGTTGACATCAGCGCCACCTTTTGTCAGGAGGCCGGACATGCTTTAGTACCTTCACCCTGTTACACAGTGAAATTAAGGTGACATGGTGTGATGGTTTTCAGGAAACATTACAGATTTGCCCTTAAGAGTGTCTTCATGCACGTCCTCTACTAGGCAGGCGACGCGCAGACCTGTCTCTGATTGCCAGGCCACTCTGCTGTCTTCTGTGACTCGGCAGAAAACATTACATATCTCAATATTTCTATGTATTAAATGGTTACGTCATAGAATCTATTTTTTTTTTTTAAATATTTAATTTCTTACCATCTAATATTACATGGTATTTGTTCTGTATATTTCTTTCTATTGCAGTTTCTGCTTGGATCATTAGTGTGCCATGATTAATAGATACTAGGATTTTTTTTTTTTTCAGCCACTTTCTACTGTTAAACGATTACTATTAAAGTTGACGAAATGTGTTAAATATCTTATCTTTTGACTGTGTGCGATAAATGAAGCCCACTAATCAGCTTTTCTGAGTTTTGTTTAGAAGCTGCCCTGTGCAGAAACAGGATTTTCCTTCTGAAGTAGTTTTCCTTCTGATTAAGTATGGTAAATAGTAATCCACGTTGGCAAACCCTTTAAGTTTCTCCGGTAACACTTTATATTAAGGTGCTGCTTATTAACAATTTATAAATATATAATATATGCTTAATAACTATGTTACATAGTGTTAATAAAGCATTATAAATAGTTTATAACCATACAATAGCCATAGATGGAATTACATTTAAACATCCCTAAGTACAATAGGTGGCTAAAAACTGTCCCCTTTATAGAAATGTAATTCCATCTATGGCTATTGCATGGTTAAACACCCCAAAGTAGAATAGGTGGCTAAAAACTGTCCCCATTACAGAACTGTAATTCTGTCCATGGCTGTTGCATGGTTACAAACCATCTATAGTGCTTTAATAACGTTCTATAACATAACTATTAAGCATCTATTATATATTTATAAAACATCTATAAAACATTAATAAGCAGCACCCTAATATAAAGTGTTACAGTTTCTCAGAATAGTTGTATTTCCAAATTGCCCCTTTAACATGCTGTAAGCTGACGGGCATCACTTAAAATGAAAGGAAGCTGTTAAAAAGTGTGTTCATTGCATGATGACATTTCCTGCCTATTCCATTTTTTGGTACCAATCAATGATCATGAGAAAGCATCTTCTGAAAATTGAAATTAGATAACTACGCATTTAGAAGGATCATTTCTTTGCTGATCTTGGCAACAGTATAGGCTGAGACATGGATCAAGGTGTAATAAGATTAAATCGTATTCCTTTTCCAATCAAATGAAATGTTGTCAGTTCCTTACTTACAAAGGAATACTATGTAATCTTCTTTAATAAAAGCATAAGCATTAGCCTACGTAAAATGTGCAGAGAAACTTTCAGATTATCAGGAGATGCTTTCTCATTATCATTGATTGGTACTGAAAACTGCATAGGCAAGGCAGGAAATGTCATCATACAATTAACACTTTTTTAACAGGTTCTTTTCTGCTTTAAGTGACACCTGTAGGCTTAAAACATGTTAAAAAGGACATTTGGAAATACAACTATTTGGAGAAACTCAAAAGGATTGACCCCACCTCTAGCCCCCCAGTAATTCGAGCCCTGACATTTGCCTCTTTTGCTATGTGTTGTTTTTCTTCTATTAAACTAATAGCTGTGATAAAGAGAAATACTTATAAAATACCTTATATAGCTATCACACATATGCAACAGATAACATTAATCTTAAATATGAGTACCCTATTGTGTCTATTGTTTTCCTTAAACTTTGCAGGATAAAATATACTTCTTCTATAATACATTTAACACAGAAATAAAAATAAGGGGTCACCAAATTAAAAAGAGATTTATCCTGCCTCTAAGGCAGCTTATTTAGATATTAAAAAAAAAACAAAGGTAAAAAAAAATTTTTAATTTGTACCTCATCACAGGGCACATTCCTGGGGGCTGAGAGCAGTGGAAATAAGAGGGACTCTGAAACCTACCCTGAAAGGACTTTGGGACAAAACAATAAGGCTCTTCCCTGGGACATTACACCCATGATTTTATTTTTGTGTTTCATTTGTGTAAATAGTGTAAATAAACTGTGTCTTATTTCCCTGAAATCCTGTTTTACTATGTGCGGCCATTTACACAATGGCAAGTTCAAAAGTGTGTATTACACTTTTACTTTAAGTTCCATTGATTAAAAATGCAATTAATTAGTGATTACATTTGAATTAATATAACATAAATTCACTCCCACTTCATTGTCAACAGCAAACATTACATGCATTACAAACATGACCAGGGTCAGTGTTATCATGGGGTTTGCATTTATGAATCAGTGTTGAATGTACCATGATCCTTAGTTCATATTAATTCAATATGAAGTAATGATACATGGTTGCTCATATATAATTACAATGTTAACAGAACTTAATAGCCATACTTGTTAGCTGCCCCATAATGTTCAGTCTTCTGTCCCTTGATGACAAGTGAAACATTGGCCCTTGATTTTGTGGCTGCTGTTGCTGTCTGATAAAGAGTCTCTGACAAGTTGGTCAGGTTTCCACCAGAATAGAAATCCGCTATTTCCTAATAGGGATTGAGCTAGGCTTATACCCAGTGAGCACTGGAGAACAATTAAAAGTTTTGGTCTTGCTTCTTATGTGGGGAAGACCTAACACTAACTTGAACCAACATCTTCACCTTCTGATGAGAGAGACCTATACCAACAACTCAAGACCTGTCTTAAGACCCTATGTGCTTACTCTAAATTTAGTACAGAATAATATAACTGAATTAAATTCTGCTGTAGTGGAATTCAACAATGTCATACACAGTCACGTGATCGCAGAGGCCAAATAAAAGAAATATGTGTAGTTCGGGTTACCCAACTGCCCCTATTTTTTCCACCCGACTCTAAATACTTTTTGCTGATAATGAGCTAAACTTTTCGCTATCAATCTGAAAAAATGACCACAGTGCGCGGCCACGTTTTCGCGCATGCGATTTTCCAGAAGCTGCATAGCAAACAAGATCTTCAGTACATATAAAATGTTGGAGTCTCAGCAGCACGGCTGCAGCATATTGCCAAGTAATTGTTTTGCGCTATTGTTTGAAAAATGTGACCACATACCAGAAAAAATAATTATAACCAGTGTCAGACTCGGGCTTATTTATCTTGAATAGTAGCCTATTTTATTTCTCACCAATACTTCATCGTTTAATGTTCCCGACGCATTTTTTCCTTGTACTGTGTTTTTGGCTAAACAGTAGCCTACTGAAATTGACAAGCAGCACCAGAAACTGAAATTGACGTGGAAACTGTTTTTTTTAAGGGCAATTGCATTTTAGCATTTTAGAGTTTATTCAGTTCTGACATTTCTAAAATAAATTAAGTACAAATGAGTACAATAGCTGACCTTGTTTTTTTCCTTCCAAACTGACAAACTAAACACAATCCGACAACTCGATGAAACAGCACATGACAGGCACCACCTCCCCTCATCGATCCTGCGCTCCCAGCAAGATCTCGATTTGCTGAAAATAATTGTGAAAGCTTATAATACAAAGTGAAAGTTGTTTAATATCATATCAATGTTACAAATACACCACACACCTGTTTTTACTAGGCTATAATATAAAGCCTTCTGTTCTTTATTTTATTGCATACATTTTGTCGTGTTAATATTTTATTTGCGACCTGCTATTTTATCTGATTTAAATAAAAAAAAATCTTTCTTTTTTAATTGTATGCATTTTATTGCTTGTTTCTTATTTCTGTGATCTGTGATGTCTGTATGATCTTTATATTTGTTATTGTAAAAGAACTTTGGGGTACTATATTGTTTGTAAAAAGGGCATGTGTTAGGCTAATATTGTCAGTTTTTTTTATGCTTTCATATATATTTACGCCTGCAGTTTCATGGGTCTTTTTTTTTTACGGCTTAGCATGCAGCAATCATATTTATTCAGTTGGACTTTTTGTATTAGTGTATAAGCTACATTGTGGTCATTTTGAGGACTTGTCTTATTTGAAAGAGTTCCTTTACTATATTGTATTATGACTGACTGCGCTATGTCAAAGGATAGTGTGTCATTTTGAGAGTCCTGCAGTGCTGATACCAAGCTTATTCTATTTTGTGGATGGAATATCCTCCAGTTTTAAATAATCATTGTCTAATCCTAAACATTTTTAAACATTATACCTGACATTTAGGGATAGATGTACTAAAGTGTTGCCCTGTCGCTATACTCGCAAACCAGTTAACCCTATGCTGCCTATGGAAACTGTCCATATTTGCTTATGAATATGAACACTTTGTGTTTAATTGCTTGTAGCTTTTAAACCGTAAATCAGAAACTAAAACCAAATACACCTACAGAAAGGCATTAAGTAGATCTTTTCAGTAATGTGGTTTATTTTGTTGTGGGGTGATTTTTTTTTCCATATGAGCTACTCATCATATTTTTTCTTTGAAAAATAAAAAAAATGTACAAATATTTTAAAAAATTGCAAATTTCAACCTTTTTCCAAGTATTCCATAAAAAAACTTAACAGTATGCACAATTTCTCAAGGATTTCAAATCTGAAATCAGAATTGAATTATCTTGTACAGGTGCAGAGCTAGATAAGGTTTTATAATACCACATATTTTACAAAAATCAACCCCAGAAATGGCAAATATGAAATATTAATAAAACCATTTTAAAAACTACCAATTTCAACCTCTTTCCAAGGTCCATATAAAAATAGATATTGTCGCTTCACAATTCCTCAAGGATTTCAGATCTGAAATCAGAATTGAAATATCTTGAACAGTTTCAGATCTAGATAAGGTTTTATAATGTATGTAATTTTAGAAAACTCAACCCCCGAAATGGCAAATCTTAAGTATTAATAAATAATTTTATAAACTGCCAATTTCAACCTCTTTCCAAGTTTCATAGAAAAAAAAAAACTTAGAGGATATTGTAGCTTCACAATTTCTCAAGGATTTCAAATCTGAAATAATAATTTAAATATCTTGAACAGTTGCAGAGCTAGATACTGTTTTATAATGTATGGAATTTTAGAAAAAAAAAAAAAAATCTACCTGTGAAATGGCAAATGCCATCCAAGCCTAAGACTTGCCAAAAACTTATTGGAAACATTATTACCCTGTTTGAGATACAACTATATTTAGGTATAAAAATGAAGAAATAACAACACACAAGATTGTACTTATTTATTTAAATAGAGGCAAATTACAAGGTAAAATAAACTTAGACAAAATTAAGATTTCAGATATTTATTTTCAAAACTACAATAAATAATAAATCAAGAGACTGTCAGGGCCCTCCTCCATCCATCTTCTGGCTTACACACACCTACACAAAACATTAAAATACCAATTAATAATAATAAACAATTCTCCATCTTTTTTTCACACACAGAAAAATTAAACTGACAACAAAATAAAATAAAAAAGTAAACTAATAATAAAATACATGGCTGATTAATAATAACTACAACTAAATAATGACTCACTGTTCTTTGCACAAACAAAATAGAAGTCATGGCTAAATAATA
>JAHFZB010000233.1:0-88782 GCA_036884735.1 Huso huso | reverse complement strand
CCTCCTGGGGCACGCGACTGGAACCAGTGACCTTCTCACAGTGTCCCAGAGGCTCGGTAAATGGTCCCTGGGACATCCCCAGCCACGATCGGCCCCAGCTTACTCTAGCCGCTACCAGCTGCTCACCAAATGGTGGCCTGCCTCCCCCAGTGCCAAGAGGGGCCTCAAGCACCAAGTGAGGTCCCAGCTGATCTAAAATTGTCCCTGGCTCTGCACTCAGTACCTATTGTGGCCCAGCAAACAGACGCAAGGGGTCCCCAGAGGCTAGCCAAATTGTCCCTGGCACCTCCCCCCCAGCATGCATGGCCCAGAGCGTCCCCGAGCGGAGTCCCAAGGGCTCGCTAAATGGTCCCTGGTACCTGCCCAGCAGGCACTAATTGGGCCCAGCTTACTGCCGCAAGGGTCCCAGAGGCTCACCAAAAGGTCCCTGGCACATACCCAGCACGCACACACAGGGCCCAGCGACCCCAGTGGGGGACCCAGAGGCCGCAAATGGTCCCTGGCACATCCCCAGCCAGGCACGGGCCCCAGCGACCTCACAGGGGTTCCCAGCAGCTCGCCAATGGTACATGACACCTCTCAACCGCTTGCATGAGGCCCAGCGACTTCGCCGCCGTAGGTCCCAACAGCTCGCTAAATGGTCCCTGGCACATCCTCAGCGCGCCATGGGCCCCAGCGACGAAGCGGGTCCCATGCTCACCAAATGGTACCTGGCTCTTCCCCAGTGCTTCATCGGGCTCTGCACCCCGCCACGGGGTCCCAGTACTGCAAAATAGTCCCTGGCTCATACCCAGTGCACACACAGGGCCCAGCAACCACGGCTGGGTCCCAGAGGCTCACAAATGGTCCCTGGCAACTCCCCAGCGAGTCATGACGGGCCCCAGAGACCCTCAAGCAGGGTCCCAGAGGTGCTCACAAAAATAGTCCCTGCCAGATCCAGTGCACGCACGGCCCATCAACCACGCGCGGGGTCCCAGTGGCTCACTGAATGGTCGGTCCACTTCCCCAGCTGGCAAGGCCCAGAGACCCCGCGCAGGGTCCCAGTGGCTCGCCAAATCGTCCCGGCACCTCCCAGCGATGCATTAGCCCAGCGACCCTGGCGCGGGGTCCCAGAGGCTCGCAAATGGTCCCTGGCACATGCCCAGCACACGACTAGACCCAGCGACCCCCCACGGGTCCCAGGGCTAGCTCAAATGTCCCTGGCACCTCACCACTGCATGCATGGGGCCCAGCGACCTTGAACTGGATCCCAGAAGCTCGCCAAATGTTCCCTGGACCTCCCCAGCGACGGACTCAGCCCAGCGACGGCGCGGGGTCCCAGAGGCTCGTGAAATGGTCCCTGGCACATCCCATTGCCAAGACGTGGGTCCCAGAGACCCCGAGCGGGCCCCAGTGGCTGCCAAATGGTCCCTGGTACCTCCCAAGCACAATGCACAGGGCCCAGTGACCTCACAGTGTCCAAGAGGCTCGCCAAATGGTCCCTGGGACATCCCAGCCAGCGGACGTGTCCCCAGATCCTGGGGTCCCAGCTGCCTGTGAAATGGTCCCTGGCCCCCCTCCAGCACGCACACAGGCCCCAGCAACCTCTTGGGACCAGAGCTGCCCTGCCAAATGGTCCCTGGCACCTCCCCAGCAATGCAGGGGCCCCAGCTCGCTCTCAAATGGTCCCAGAGGTTCAAACTGTCCCGGCACCTCCCCCAAATGGTCCCTGGCAGTTCCCAGTGACCCATGCGGGGTCCCAACAGCTCGCCAAATGGTCCTGGCACATCCTCAGCACGTGCATGGGGCCACAGTGATCTGTGCAGGTTCCCAGTGGCTCGCAAAAAGGTCCCTGACACCTCCCCGTGCATGAGGCCTAGATACCCCAAGGAGGGTCCCAGCGCTCGCAAAATGGTCCCTGGCACCTGCCCAGCACGCACACAGGGCCCAGCGACCCCGAGTGGGGTCCCAGAGGCTTCGCTAAATGGTCCTGGATCATCCCAGCTGGCAGAGGGGGCCCAGCTGGCCACTCACATGTCCCAGCAGTCGCCAAATGGTCCCTGGTACCTCCTCCGCAGGCACGGGGCCCAGTGACCTCATGCGGGTTCCCAACAGCTCACCAAATGGTCCCTGGCACTCCCAGTGCTCACACTGGGCCCAGGAACCTCGCACAGTGTCCCAGAGGCTAGCCAAATGGTCCCTGGCATCCCTTAGTGCGGCATCGGCCCCAGCGACTTGGTGATGTTTCCCAGCGGTTTGCAAAATGGTCCCTGGAAATCCCCAGCACGGGGCGGCCCCAGCGACACACGAGCCGGGTCCCAGTGGCTCGTGAAATGGTCCTGGCACCTCAGCGTGCACACTGGCCCCAGAGACCCTGTGCAGGGACCAGAGGCTCGCCAAATGGTCCCTGGCAACTCCCCAGCGCCCCATCACACGGTTTCATGCGGCCTCACAAAGGTCCTGGCAGAGGTTCAGGCAAACTGTCCCTGGCACCTTCCCCAAGCGACGCACTGGGCCCAGTGACCCCATGCGGGTCCCAGCAGCTAGTGAAATGGTCCCTGGCACCTCCCCGTGCATGGGACCCAGCGATCTTCAAGAGGTTCCCAGCGGCTCGCCAAATGATACCTGACACCTCTCAACTGCAAGCACATGGGCACAGCAACCGGCTGGGACCCAGTGGCTCGTCAAATGGTCCCTTGCACGCCCTCAGGCGCACGATGAGGCCCAGCGTCCGGAGCAGGGTCCCAACGGCTCGCCAAATTGTCCCTGGTACCTCCCCAGTGCACGGATCGGGCCCCAGTGACCTCAAGCAGGGTCCCAGAGAGGCTCCCCAAATGGTCCCTGGCACATACCCAGCGCAGTGTCACAGGGCCCTGAGACATCCCGCACATGTGGTCCCACTGGCTTTCCAAATGGTCCCTGGCACCTCCACAGCGCAAACACAGGGCCCAGTGACCTCGAGTGGGGACCCAGAGGCTCGCAAATGGTCCCTGGACATCCTCAACGCAGGGGCACGGCCCCAGTGACCTGCAGTGGGTCCCAGAGGCTCGTGAAATGGTTCCTGGCACATCCCCAGTGCTCACCGGCCCCAGCAATTTTATTTGCCGGGTCCCAGAGCAGATCAAATTGTCCATGGCACCTCCCCAGTGTTGCATGGGTCCCAGTTATTTTTACATCCCAGCGCATCCCTGCGAAATGGTCCCTGGTACCTGCCCAGCACACCTGCTCAAGGGCCCAGCAGCAGTGGGGTCCCAGAGGCTCAACAAATGGTCCCTGGCACATACTTTACACCCCACACAGGGGCCCCACGACCCCAGGAGTGGGGACCCAGAGGCTCAGCCAAATGGTCCCCCAAGGCACATCCCCAGCCCAGGCAAGGGCCCCAGCGATCTTGTGCAGGTTCCCAGCAGCTCGCCAAATGGTACCTGACACCTCTCAGCACAAGATGAGGCCCAGCGACCCAGCGGGTCCCAACAGTCTTCGCCAAATGGTCCCTGGCACATACCAAGACGGGCGCGACCCCGATGGGCCCCAGCGATTTCCTAAGCGGGTCCCAGCTGCTCACCAAATGGTCCCTGGACATCCCCAGCACGCCCCAGCCATCGGGGCTGAAATTGTACTCCCCGCGCACACCGGGTCCCAGAGGCTTCAGCAGCTCGCCAAATGGTCCCTGGCACTCCAGTGCACGACACAGGGCCCAGCAACCACGCGGGTCCCAGAGGCTCACAAATGGTCCCTGGCACCTCCCCGCACGCTTCCAGTGACCGACGGGGCCCCCAGTGACTTTTAAGCCGGGTCCCAGAGGCTCACATTTAAATAGTCCCTGGCAGATGCCCCAGCACGACAGGGGCCCAAGGACCACGCATGGGGTCCATTTCCCAGTGGCTCACCAAATGGTCCCGGCACCTTTCCCCAGCAGGTGTCTCCCACAGGGCCCCCGGGCTGTGGTCCGGGATGGCTTCCAAATGCGCTGGTCCCCTGGCAGTCCCCTCCCCAGCGCAGGCAGACGGGCCCCAGCGGGTCACAAGAGGGTCCCAGAGGCTCACCAAATGTCCCTGACACATACCCAGCACTCTCATGAGGCCCAGCACCACCACCAGGGTCCCAGCAGCTAGCCAAATTGTCCCTGGCACCTCACCAGTGCACATGGGGCCCAGCGACCTCGCAGAACTGGGTCCCAGCGCTCGCCAAATGTTCCTGGTACCTACCCACCAAGACGCGCATGGGCCCAGCTTACCCAAGACGCGGGTCCCAGAGGCTACGCCAAATGGTCCCTGGCACATACCCAACACGCCAAGACTGGGCCCAGCGAAACCGGGAAGGGTCCCAGAGGTTCTTAAAATGATCCTGGCACTTCCCCCAGCGGCACGGCCCAGATACCCAAGGTGTGGTCCCAGCTCGCCAAATGGTCCCTGGTACCTGCCCAGCGACGATTGGGCCCAGCAACTCAAGACGGGGTCCCAGAGGCTCGCCAAATGGTCCCTGGCACATACCCAGCACGCGACAGGGCCCAGCGACCCCGCACGGGGTCCCAGAAGTTTTTCCAAATGGTCCCCAGGCACCTACCCAGAAGCGACAGGGCCCAGCGACAGAAAGTGGGGGTCCCAGAGGCTCGCCAAATGGTCTGGCAACATCCTCAGCACAGGCACCGCCCCCTGCGACTTCTCATGAGGGTTCCCATGCTCACCAAATGGTCCCTGGCACATCCTCAGGCCAAGGCATGACCCAGCGATTTTGAGCAGGTTCCCAGCAGCTCAACAAATTGTCCCTGCCCCCTACCCAGCGCGCCCAGGACGGGCCCTTGTCCCCGGCCAAAGGATCCCAGCAGCTCGGCAAATGGTCCCTGGCACCCTCACCCCAGCCATTGATGGGCCCCAGTGACCCCAGCTGGGTCCCAGAGGCTCGCTAAATGGTCCCCTGGCACCTCCCCACAGCACAGGGGTGGTTGACGGGCCCAGATACCCCAAGGCTGGTCCCAGAGGCTCAGCCAAATGGTCCTGGAACATCCCCAGCACGCCACAGCCGGGTCCCCGCAACACTGTGTGGGGGTCCCAGCTGCCACGCCAAATGGTCCCTGGCTCATCCCCAGCGCGGGCACTGGACCCAGCAACCATGCTGCGGGGTCCCAGTGGTCCAAATGGCGGCCAGCCGGAATGGTCCCCAGCAATATCCTTGGGTTCCCGCGACGGGGCCTGGCGGACCTCGGGGGTCTGAGGGCTCGCCAAATGGTCCCTGGTACCTACCCAGGGGGGAAGCACTACGCCCAGCGACCCCACGCTGGGTCCCCACCTTGACAAATGGTCCCTGGCACCTCCCAGCACGAGCAACGGCCCCCAGTGACTTGTAGGGGGTTCCAGAGGTTCGCAAAATGATCCCCTGGCACCTCCTGAGTGCACACAGGCCCCAGGTACCACGTGGATACCCAGCTCCCCCAAAAGGTCGCTGGCACCTCCCCTAGCATGCACACGGGGCCCAGACACCACGCGTGGTCCCAGTGGCTCCGCCTAATGGTCCTTGCACCTCACAGCAGTCGCATGGGCCCCAGTGACCCCGCGTGGGTCCCAGCGGCTCGTCAAATGGTCCCTGGTTCCTCCCCAGCGTGCGCACAGGGTCCAGCGACCCCGCAGGGTCCCAGCAGCTTGCAAATGGTCCCTGGCCCTGCCCCAGCACGCGGGGGCCCAGAAACCCCAAGCGGGGTCCCAGCGTCTCGTCAAATGGTCCCTGGCCACTCCCCAGCGCACGCATGGCCCCAGCGACCCCGCGGGTCCAAGTGGTTTCAGGTCAAATGGTGCCTGGCACCTCCCCAGCGTGCACAGTGCCCAGCAACCGCGCGATGGTCCCATCACCTGCAAATGGTCCCCGGCACTGCCCAGTGCATGCACGGCCCCAGCGGACTTTGCGCGTGGTCCCAGCGGCTAGCCGAATGGTCCCTGGCTCATCCCCAGCGCTGGCACGGGGCCCAGCAACCCACGCACGGGGTCCCAGTGGCTGAATGGTCCCTGGCACATCCACAGCGCAGGCACAGGGTCCAGTGACCCCGGCACGGGTCCCAGTGAGCTCACCAATGGTGCCTGGCACCTCTCAGGCGCGTGATGGGGGCCCAGGCCCCCCGATCAGGGGGTCCCAGTGGCTCCACCAAATGGTCCCTGGCACCCTCCCCAGCAATCGCATCGGCCCCAGTGACCCGCAGGTCCCAGAGGTTCCCGCTTAAAACTGTCCTTGGTTCCCACCCAGCGTGCAGGGCCCAGCAACCATGCGCGGGGTCCAGCTGCTAAATGGTCCCTGTCTCCCTTCCCCAGCACTCTCATCGGGCCCAGCAAACCCCAGGGGGGTCCCAGCGGCTCGCCAAATGGTCCCTGGCTCCCAGCTCCAGTTGGGAAATCCACTGATGGGCCCAGCAACCACGCGTGGGGTCCCAGAGGTCTGCAAATGGTCCCTTGCCCCCACCCAGCGCTAGGGGGTCTGTATACCGAGCGGGCTGCAGGGGTCCCAGCAGTTTCCGCCAAATGGTCCCTGGCACATCCTCTCAGCTACAAGACAGGGCCCATCGACCAAGGTGGGGGTCCCAATTGGCTTTCCAAATGGTCCCCTATCCCCATCCAAGACGGAGCCCAGCGATCTCAAAGTGGGGTCCCAGTAGCTCGCCAAATGGTCCTGGCACCTCCCCAGCGCAGGCACGGCCCCCAGCGACTTGGCGCAGGGTTCAGAGGGCTCACCAAATGGTCCCTGACATCCCTCAGGCGCACGCATGAGGCCCAGCGCCCCAGCAGCAGGGTCCCAACGGCTTGCCAAACTGTCCCTGGTACCTCCCCAGTGCGCCAAGACGGGGCCCCTGTGACCTCCTGTGGTCCCAGAGGCTCGCCAAATGGTTCCTGGCACATACCCAGTGCTCACGCACAGGGCCCAGCAAACCCGCAGCGGGGTCCCAGAGGCTAGTCAAATTGTCCCTGGCACCTCCCCAGCGCATGCAGCATGGGCCCAGCGATCCCGAGCGGGTCCCAGCGCCCTGCAAATGGTCCCTGGTACCTGCCCAGCAGGCACGCATTGGGCCCAGCTTACCTGGCTGGGTCCCAGAGGCTCACCAAATGGTCCCTGGCACATACCCAGCACGCACACAGGGCCCAACGACCTTGGGAGTGGGGGGACCCAGAGGCTCGCAAATGGTCCCTGGCACATCCCTCAGCGCAGGCACGGCCCCAGCGACTCCCGGCTGAGGGTTCCCAGCAGCTCGCCAAATGGTACATGACACCTCTCAACCGCTTGCATGAGGGGCGACACCAGCGGGTCCCAACAGCTCGCCAAATGGTCCCTGGCACATCCCCAGCCACAAGATGGGCCCCAGCGATTTCTAGCGGGGTCCCAGCGGCTCACCAAATGGTACCTGGTTCTTCCCAGTGCGCCCATCGGGCTCTGCGACCCCTCGCTGGGTCCCAGCTGCTCGCAAAATAGTCCCTGGCTCATACCCAGTGCACGCACAGGGCCCAGCAACCACGCCGGGGTCCCAGAGGCTCACAAATGGTCCCTGGCACCTCCCCCCAGTGATCGCACGGGCCCCAGTGACCTCGCGAGGGTCCCAGAGGCTCACAAAATAGTCCCTGGCTCGCACCCAGTGCTCGCGACAGGGCCCATCAACCACGCAAGGGGTCCCAGTGGCTCGCCAAATGGTCCCTGGCACTTCCCCAGCTTGGGCACCGCCCCAGAGACCCCGCGCTGTGGTCCGAGCGGCTCGCCAAATCGTCCCTGGCACCTCCCCAGCGATCGCGATGAGCCCCAGCTGGCCAAAGAGGGTCTCAGAGGCTGGCCAAATGGTCCCTGGCACATACCCAGCACTCTTGGGGCCCAGCGACCACACACACGGGTCCCAGCGGCTAGCCAAATTGTCCCTGTCACCTCACCAGTGCATGCATGGGGGCCCAGCGACCCAGAACTGGTTCCCAGCTGCTCGCCAAATGTTCCCTGGTACCTACCCAGCGACGACTCAGCCCAGCGACCCTGCACGCGGGTCCCAGAGGCTCGCCAAATGGTCCCTGGCACATACCCATTGCACAAGACTGGGCCCAGCTAATCTCCCGGTGCCCCCAGCTGGGTTCGCCAAATGATCCCTGGCACTTCCCCAGAGCGTGCACCGCCCCAGATACCCCGCGGTGGTCCCAGGGGCTCGCCAAATGGTCTTGGTACCTGCCCAGCGACGACTGGGCCCAGCAACCCCGCATCGGGTCCCAGAGGCCGCTAAATGGTCCCTGGCACATACCCAGCGCCGCACAGGGGCCCAGCGACCCCGCGCGTGTGGTCCGACTGGCTTTCCAAATGGTCCCTGGCACCTACCCAGCGTGACGACAGGGCCCAGCGACCCCAGTGGGGTCCCAGGCTCGCCAAATGATCCCTGGCACCTCCCCAGCGCAGGCACGGGCCCCAGCGACTTCGGGAGGGTTCCCAGCTGCTCACCAAATGGTACCTGACACCTCAGACACGGTGATGAGGCCCCAAGGCCCCCGAAAGCAGGGTCCCAAACGGCCGCCAAATTGTCCCTGGCCCCCCACCCAGCGCAGACGGGCCCCAGTGACCGCAGCAGTGGTCCCAGAGGCTTCGGCAAATGGTCCCTGGCACCTCACCAGTGCTCACACATGGGCCCAGCAACCAAGTGCAAGGGGTCCCAGAGGCTAGCCAAATGGTCCCTTGCACCTCCCCAGCACGCCAAGACAGGGGGACCAGCGACCCAGCCGGGGTCCCAGAGGCTCGCCAAATGGTCCCTGGTACATGCCCAGCACGTGCACCGTCCCACCGACTCCCCGCGGAGGGTCCCAGAGGCTCACCAAATGGTCCCTGGCTCATCCCAGCGCGGGCACAGGGCCCAGCGACCACTGAGTGGGGACCCAGAGGCTCGCGAATGGTCCCTGGCACATCCCAGCAGGCACGGGGCCCAGTGACTTCGCGAGGGTCTGAGAGTGGCTCGGCAAATGACCTCTGGTACCTACAACAGGGAAGCACTGAGGCCCAGCGACCCCACGCTGGGTCCCAACAGCTTGACAAATGGTCCCTGGCACCTCCCCAGCACGGAAAGTAACGCCCCAATTTCTAGGGGTTCCAGAGCTCACCAAATGGTCCCTGGCACCTCCTGAGTGCACACAGGCCCCAGGTACCAAGCGTAGATACCCAGCGGCTCCCCAAAAAGGTCCCTGGTACCTCCTAAGCATGCACACGGGGCCCAGACACCACGCGCAGGGTCCCAGTGACTGGCACAAATGGTCCCTGGCACACCACAAGTGCAGGCATGGGCCCCAGTGACCCTGCTGTGGGTCCCAGCAGCTCGCCAAATGGTCCCTGGTTCCTCCCCAGCGCACGGACAGGGTCCAGCGACTTGCCAAGCAGGGTCCCAGCAGCTTGCCAAATGGGACCCCTGGCCCTGCCCCAGCACGCACACTGGGGGCCCAGAAACCCCACATGGGGTCCCATGTGCCTCGTCAAAATGGTCCCTGGCCACTCCCCAGCGCACATCGTTGGTCCAGCGACCACGGGGTCCCAGTGGCTCGCCAAATGGTGCCTGGCACCTCCTCACCAGATTGGCCCAGTGCCCAGCAACCGCGGGTCCCAGCACCTCAAGAAATGGTCCCTGGCACATCTCCAGTGCATGCACGGGCCCCAGTTTATCTTGTGCAGGGTCCCAGCGGCCGCCAAATGGTCTCTGGCTCATCCTCAGCTGGCATGAGACCCAGCGACCACCACGGGGTCCCAGCAGCTCACCAATGGTCCCCGGCACATCCACAGAGCGCACAGGGTCCAGTGACAAGGCTCTCCCTGTCCCAGTGGTTCGCCAAATGGTGCCTGGCACCTCCCAGCGCTGCATGGGCCCCAGATACCCCCCCCTGCTGGGTCCCAGTGGCTCGCCAAATGGTCCCTGGCACCTCCCCAGCTCACACATGGGCCCCAGCGACCTCGCGCAGGGTCCCAGAGGTTCGCTCCAAATGGTCCCTGGCTCCACCCAGCGTGCATGCAGGGCCCAGCAATTCCGCGCGGGTCCCAACAGCTCACTGCAAATGGTACCTGGCTCCTCCCCCAGTGCTCACGAGACTCCAGCGGGACACAGGGTCCTGGCGGCTCACAAATGGTCCCTGGTCTCTACCCAGCAAACGACAGGGCCCAGCAACCGCTGGGGTCCCAACGGGCTTGCAAATTGTCCCGTGCCCCCACCCAGCCCGGGCCAAGAGATGGGGCCCAGCCACCCCCTGCAAGGGGTCCCAGCAGCTCGGCAAATGGTCCCTGGCACATCACCAGCGCAAGACATGGGCCCAGAAACCCCGCGGTGGTCCCAGCAGCTCACCAAATGGTCCCTGGCTCCTCCCCAGCACGCAAGACAGGTTGAAGACCCCGCGACGGGGTCCCAGAGGCTCGCCAAATGGTCCCTGGCACCTCCCCAGCGCAGGCAGGGCCCCCACCGACTTTGCGTGAGGGTCCCAGCGGCTCACCAAATGGTCCCTGGCTCATCACCAGCGCTGGCACTGGACCCAGCGACCACGCAGCAGGGTCCCAGCGGCTTGCCGGATGGTCCCCTGGCACATCCCCAGACCCGCAGACGGGCCCAGTGGCAGTGGTCTGGAGTGGCTCACCAAATGACCTCTGGTACATACCCAGGGAAGCTGGCCCAGCAAACCCCACGTGGGGTCCCAGAGGCTTGACAAATGGTCCCTGGCACCTCCCAGCACGAGCAACGCCCCCAGAGACCTCGAGAGGGTTCCAGAGGTTCGCCAAATGATCCCTGGCACCTCCTGAGCACGGCACACGGGCCCCAGGTACTCCGCGTAGATGTCCCAGAGGCTCCCCAAATGGTCCCTGGCACCTCCCTAGCACGCACACGGGGCCCAGAGACCGAGTGGGGGGGTCCCAGTGGCTCGCTTTTAATGGTCCCTGGCACATCACAAGCGCACATGGGGCCCCAGTGACCCCCCGGTGGTCCCAGCAGCTCGCCAAATGGTCCCTGACACCTCTCAGCCAAAGCGCACAGGGTCCAGTGACTTCGCGCAGGGTCCCAGCAGCTTGCCAATGGTCCCTGGCACATCCCCAGCAGGCACTGGGCCCAGAAAACCTGGAAGCGGGTCCCAGCAGCTCACCAAATGGTCCCTGGAACCCCCCCCAGCGCCCATTGGGGTCCAGCGATTTCCCGCTGGGTCCCAGCGGCACGCTAAATGGTCCCTGGCCCTGCCCCAGCACGCACACGGGCCCAGCAACCACTGCTGGGTCCCAGAGGCTCGCCAAATGGTCCCGGCACCTGCCCAGTGATCACACGGGTCCCAGTGATCCTGCACGGGTCCCAGTGGCTCTCACAAATGGTGCCTGTCTTCCCACCAGGCACGCACAGGGCCCATCAACGGCGGGGTCCCAGTGGCTCGCCAAATGGTCCCTGGCACATCTCCAGTGCTGGCACGGGCCCCAGAGACCCGGAAATTGGTCCCAGCTGCCCGCCAAATCGTCCCTGGCTCATCCCCAGCGCTGGCACGGGCCCCAGCGACCTTGCTGCAGGGTCCCAGAGGCCAGCCAAATGGTCCCCTGACACATCCACAGCACGCCAAGACAGGGTCCAGTGACCCGCTGGGTCCCAGTGGCTAGCCAAATGGTGCCTGGCACCTCCCTGCATGCATGGGGCCCAGCGACCCAGAAGGTCCCAGTGGCTCGCCAAATGGTCCCTGGCACCTCCCCAGCGATCACACATGCCCCATTTAATTCCTCAAGAAGGTCCCAGAGGTTCGCCAAATGGTCCCTGGCCATACCCAGCGCACGCACAGGGCCCAGCAACCATGAGGGGTCCCAGAGCTGCTCGCGCAATGGTCCCTGGCCCTTCCCCAGTGCTCTCACGGGGCCCAGCGATGCCGCGTGGGGTCCCAGCGGCTCGCCAAATGGTCCCTTGCCCCTACCCAGCACGCCATCGATTGGGGGGCCCAGAGACACTGGGCGGGTCCCAGCAGCTCAGCAAATGGTCCCTGGCACCCCCAGCAAGGCCACGGGGCCCAGCAACCACCCCGCTGGGTCCCAGTGGCTCGCCAAATGGTACATGGCACCTCCCCAGCCACGGGAGCCCAGTGACCACGCGACCCAGGGGTTCCCAGGAGCTCGCCAAATGATCCCTGGCACATCCCCAGTGCGGGCACCGCCCCAGAGACCCCGCAGTGGTCCGAGCTGGCTCGCCAAAAGGCCCCTGGCACCTCTCCAGCATCAAGATGAGGCCCCAGCGTCCGTCCAGCAGGGTCCCAGAGGCTCGCCAAATGGTCCCTGGCACATACCCAGCACGTGCATGGGGGGCACAGAGACCCCGGATCAGGTTCCCAGTGGCTCGCCAAATGGTCCCTGGTACCTGCCCAGCACGACTGGGCCCAGTGAACCCTCTGCAAGAGGGTCCCAGAGGCTCGCCAAATGGTCCCTGGCACATCCCCAGCACGGGCACATGCGACCCCCGCGGGTCCCAGTGGAGGCACAAATGGTCCCTGGTACATCCCAGAGCACACGCACCGGGCCCAGTGATCTGCGTGAGGGTCCCAGAGGGCTAGCCAAATGGTCCCTGGCTCACATGGATGGGCCCAGTGGTTAACAGTGTCCCAGAAAACGGAATGGTCCCTGGCACATCCCTAGTGCAGGCACGGGCCCCAGTGACTTCTGTGATGGGTCCCAGAGGTCACCAAATGGTCCCTGGAAATCCCCAGGGGACGCACGGGCCCCAGCAACCTCTGCTGTTTCCTAATGCTCGTGAAATGGTCCCTGGCCCCTCCCCAGCATGCACACACGTAAGCAGACCTGCAGCGGGTCCCAGAGGTTCAAAAAACTGTCCCTGGCACCTCCCCAAGCAGCACACAGGGCCCAGTGACCCCCATGCGGAGATACCCAGCTGCCTCCCCCAAATGGTCCCTGGCACCTCCCCAGCATGCACACGGGACCCAGACATCTTGTGCAGGTTCCCAGAGGCCGCCAAATGGTACCTGACACCTCTCCCAACAAGATGAGGCCCAGTGATAAATATGCGGGGTCCCAGCTGCTCGGGCAAATGGTCCCTGGCACTACCAAAAGACAGGGTCCCAGCGGCTTGCAAAATGGTCCCTGGGTCCCAGCAGCAGAAATGGACCCTGGCCCTGTCCCTAGCCAAAATTTTCCCGGAAACTTACCAAGCGACAGGCCCAGCTCTCGCAAATGGTCCTGGGCACATCCCCAGCTGGCGGGAAGCAACTTCAGACCGCCAAATTCAAGGCTCGAGCAAAATAATGCCTGTTGTACAATGACATTAGAAATGCGTAGAAAAGGAGGTCCCATCACCTAGAAATGGGGATTTCCAGTGCTTCCCCCATATAAAATGGAAACCCAATGGGGGCCCAGCGGGACTAAATTGAAATGGTGGAAATGGCAAATGACTGCTGGCAACGGGAATTTGTCAAGGCACCGACGGGAGGGGAGGCATGCCTTGATTTAGTCTTTGGCAAATAATGAAGACAGAATAACTAAAACAGAGGTCCAGTGAGCCATTGGCAAACTCAGACCACAACATGGTCCATTTGAAGTATTTTTTAAAAAACCCCAAATGTAATGACTGGCACCAAAAGGTTTATAAGTTTAGAAAAGCAAACTATGAAGGTGGGTCCCGGAGACTAACAGAAGTAGATCCCTGTAAAATAGAGAAAACATCCACATGCCCCAGGGTGGCCTTTAAAAATGTAGTCCCAGAGGTCACAAAACAATTACATCCCAAAAGTAGACAAAGGGGCCCAAAACAAAATGGTCCCAAATGGTTTAATGGTCAATTAAAAAAAATATTCTCAAAAAAAGGCACTTACAGAGCTAATGGGGACCCAGGGCACACAGAAATGGTCCTTGAACTGCAAACCAAGTCAAAAAGGAAGTTAGAAAGGCCAAGAGAGAGATAGAAATCAATATTGCTAAGGGGGTAAAACCCTTCCAAAAATTTTTTTCCAATATTATAACAGCAAGAGAACATTCAAAGAGGAGGTTAAATGTCTAGAGACACAAATGGGTCCCAGCAGATGAAGAAAAAAAAAATGGCAAATATACCAAATGATTACGGGCCCAGAAACCTGACAAGGGGTCCCGGACAACATCACCAAATGGTCCCTGTTCCTATCCAGTTTTAAATAACTTTAGCATAACAGAGGCAGAAGTGTTAAGGTCCCAGGGGCTCTTTAAAAAACAAACATGGGCCAGATGAGATCCTCCCAATAGGTCAAAGAAATGAAAGAAGTTATTTCCCAGCCGCTAACCAAATGATCCCTGGCCCTCTTGACACGGGGGGGCCCCAGAGACCCAGACTGGAAAATAGCGGTCGCCAAATCGTCCCTGGCAGGAGACAAACTGAACCAGTAAGACAGACCAATAAGCCTTGACTTCTATTATAGTAAACTATGGGTCCCATAAGATCCAAAATGGAAAATGGTCCCTGGCACACAATATGTGACTGGGCCACAGAGAAAGGGAGATCAGGTCCCCAACCTCCGACAAATTTTTTGAGGATGCAACATTGAAAATGGACAACTTGGCCCCCATGGCAGCCCAGAAGGCTTTTGAAATGGTCCCTGGCATAAAAGATTAATTTCAAACCGAACACAGGGATTCAAGGAATGGGACCCATGGATTACACAATGGTCCCTGGTACCTCCCAAGCACACGAAAGTACTGATCTAGAGGAGAAAACCCAGAGGAGGAGCCAAATGGTCCCTGGTACCTCAGGGAGCACGCATTAGGGCCCAGTATTCCTAATCTACAGTGTGATTTAGACTCTGAATGGTCCCTGGCAAATCGTTAAAGTGCAGGCACGGCCCAAAAAAAGGAGGAGTGATGTTTCCCAGCAGCTCACCAAATGGTCCCTGGGAAATCCCCAGACGCATTCAAACGGGCCCCAGCAACATGGGTGGGGTCCCATTTAATAGAGAAAATGGTATTGCCCCTCCAATAAAAATGCACACTGGCCCCAGATATGGGAGACGGGATTGAAGAAGGAACTATGAAATGGTCCCTGGCACCTCCCAGTTGATCAGAAACGTCTTCATCTAGACAATGGGGAAGCTATAAAAGGGTCCCAGAGGCTTGGCCAAACTGTCCCTGGCAATTTAAACGCATGCATTGGCCCAGTGACCCCATAGCGGGGTCCCAGCAGCCGTGAAATGGTGTGGCACCTCCCCTGCTGTCCAGGGGACAAAAGGATATTGTGCAGGTACCCAGCAGGCAAAATGGCAACCTGAACATCCGGGTTTAAAAGGCATGTGGACCCAGACAGGCTTAAAAGAATGGTCCTATTCAGCGCCCCTCAGCAAAGAAGATGGGGGCCCTGACCCAAACATTCAAAAATCCCTAAAAGGTATCGCCATGTCAACCCGGGGCTTCTTTGACTTGAAAAGAAAAAGGGCCCAGGGGTCATAAAATGGAGATGGTCCCCAGAACAGAAAATAGGGAGGCATGAGGGTTCCAGAGAATTGCCAAAGGGTCTGGCTCAGCCCCAGTAATGTTGTTGAAGCTGACCCAGTGGGATCCTGCTGGGTCAAGAAGCTGCCAAATGAGTTCCTGGGATCAACCCACTAACAACAGGGCCCAGCAAGATGGGCTGGGTCCCAGTGGCTCTCAAATGGTAAACTTTCTTCCACAGTTCTTATGCCCAGCTATGAGGGTTCCCAGTGGCTCAAATGGGGCCTGGCACCAGCACCAAGACGGGGCCCCTGTGACCCCGCAAGGGGGTCCCACTGCTCCGCCAAATGGTCCCTGGTTCCTCCCCAGCGCACGCACAGGGTCCAGCAACCATGCCCGGGGGTCCCAGAGGCTCGCAAATGGTCCCTGGCACCTTCCACAGTGCGCTTCATGGGGCCCCGGGGTCCGAGTGGGGTCCCAGTGGCTCGCTAAATGATCCCTGGCCCTCCCCCAGTCAAGACGGGGCCCAGTGACCCCATGAGGGTCCCAGAGGCTGGCCAAATGGATCCTGGCACCTCCCCAACTCACGCATGGGGCCCAGCGACCCCGCACAGGGTCCCAGCAGCCTCCAAATGGTCCCTGGCACATCCACAGCGCAGGCACGGGCCCCAGTGATTTCGTCACGGGTCCCAACAGCTCACCAAATGGTCCCTGGCTCCTCCCCAGTGCATGGGCCCCAGCAACCTTTCGTGGGGTCCCAGCGGCTCGCAAATGGTCCCTTGCCCTCCCCAGCGCGCAAGAGGGGGCCCCAATGACCCTGCAAGACGGGTCCCAGCAGCTCGCCAAATGGTCCCTGGCACCTCACCAGAAATCACATCGGCCCCAGAAACGGGCTGGGTCCCAGCAGCCCAAATGGTCCCTGGCTCCTCCCAGCACGACAGGGCCAGCAAAATGGGGTCCCAGAGGCTCCCAAATGGTCCCTGGCACATCCCCGCACGCCCCCAGCGACCTTTGTGTGAGGGTCCCAGTGCTCGCCAAATGGTACCTGGCTCATCCCCAGTGACGGGGGGGTCCACGAATGGTCCCCAATGACCCCTGGTAAATGATCCCAGGGAAGCTCTTCCCACCAGCCCAGGGCCCCTTACCACGCTGGGGGGGTCCCAGCTGCTGACAAATGGTCCCTGGCACATCCCAGCACGAGCTGGCACGGGCTCAAGCAACTTCATGAGGGTTCCAGTGGCTCGCCAAATGGTACCTGGCTCAGCACCAGCTGCGGGGCACACGGGCCCCAGTGACCCCGCTGGGTCCCACCGCGCCCAAATGTTCCCTGGCTCCTACCCAGCACGACAGGGCCCAGCAACCATGCCCGGGTCCCAGTGGCTCGCAAATGGTCCTTGCCCTTCCACAAGCGCCATGGGGGGCCCAGCGGCCGCGTGGGGTCCCAGTGGCTCGCTTAAATGATCCCTGGTTCCTCCCCAGAGTGCGCAAGACGGGGCCCAGTGACCCCGAGCAGGGTTCCAGCGGCTGGCCTAATGGATCCTGGCACCTCCCCATCTCGTGCAGCATGGGGCCCAGAAAACCCGCACAGGGTCCCAGCAGTTCTCCAAATGGTCCCTGGCACATCCACAGCGCATGCACAGGGCCCCAGTGATTTCTCACGAGGGTCCCAACAGCTCACCAAATGGTACCTGGCCCTCCCCAGTGCCGAGACGGGGCCCAGAAACCGGCTGAGGGTCCCAGCGGCTCACAAATGGTCCCCTGGATTCTCCCCAGCGCACGACAGGGCCCAGCAACCCGGCGGGTCCCAGCAGCTCGCCAAATGGTCCCTGGCCCTACCCAGCGCCGCACAGGGCCCAGCAACCACGCGCGGGATCCCAGCAGCTCGGCAAATGGTCCCTGGCACCTCCCCAGCACAGCACGGGCCCAGAAACCCCGGCGCGGGTCCCAGCAGCTCAGCTTAAATGGTCCCTGGCACCACACAGCATGCGCATCGGCCCCAGAAACCCTGTGGGGTCCCAGAGGGTTCGCCAAATAGTCCCTGGCAATATCCCCAGCACGCACAGGGCCCAGCAACCACGCGAGAGGGTCCCAGTGGCTCGCCAAATGGTCCCTGGCACATCCCCAGTGACGGGCTCAAGAGACCATGAGGGGTCCCAGTGCTCGCCAAATGATCCCTGGCACCTATCCAGGGGAAGCAATGGCCCCAGAGACCCCACGCTGGGTCCAAGCGGCTTGACAAATGGTCCCTGGCACCTCCCCAGCACGAGCAACATCCCAGCGAGCCATGAGGGGTCCCAGAGGTTCGCCAAATGGTCCCTGGCACCTCCCACAGTGCACACGGGCCCCAGGTACCAAGCGTCAGATACCCAGCGGCTGCCCAAAATGGTCCCTGGCACCTCCCCAGCACGACGACGGGCCCAGAGACCCCGCTGAGGGTCCCAGTGGCTGGCCAAATGGTCCCTGGCAACTCCCATCTGTGCATGGGGCCCAGCGACCCCGAAGCGGGGTCCCAGTGGCTTGTCAAATGGTCCCTGGTTCCTCCCCAGCGTGCGCACAGGGTCCAGTGACTTCGCGCAGGGTCCCAGCAGCTTGCCAAATGGTCCCTGGCCCTCCCCAGTGAGCGACGGGCCCAGAAACCCAGCACAGGGTCCCAGCGGCTGGCCAAATGATCCCTGATTCATCCCCAGCGTGCGCACAGGGCACAGGCCCAGCCAAGCAGGGTCCCAGCAGCTTGCCAAATGGACCCTGGCCCCTCCCAGCACGGACGGGCCCCCAGAAACCCTGCCGGGGTCCCAGCTGCTCGTGAAATGGTCCCTTATCCCCTCCCCAGCATGCACACAGGGCAGGGTCTGCGGGGGTCCCAGCGGCTTGCCAAATGGTCCCTGGCACCTACCCAGCGACGACAGGGCCCAGCAACCACGGGGCGGGGTCCCAGAGGCTCGCCAAATGGTCCCTTGCCCCTCCCCAGCACGACAGCACGGGGCCCAGTGACACCGGGCGGGTCCCAGCAGCTCAGCAAATGGTCCCTGGCACCTCACCAGCACGAAAGCACGGGCCCCAGAAACCGTGCGGTCCCAGAGGCTCGCCAAATGGTCCCTGGCACCTCTCCAGTACACGCACAGGGCCCAGCAACCACGCGCTGGGTCCCAGTGGCTCGCCAAATGGTACATGGCACCTCCCCAGCAGCGCCAGACGGGCCCAGTGACCAAATGGATGGTCCCTGCGAAATGTTCCCTGGCGCCCAGCCAAATGATGTGCGGGGGGCCCTGGTTGCCAAATGCTCCCTGGCTGCTGCGCAGCAAGCAGGGGCCCAGCAACCACGCTGTGGGGTCCCAGCTGCCTCGCAAATGGTCCCCTGGCACATCCCCAGCGCGGGCACGGGCTCAAGCAACCCCATGAGGGTTCCCAGCTGCTCGCCAAACGGTACCTGGCTCAGCACCAGCAAGACGGGCCCTCGGGGCCCCGCCAATGGGGTCCCACCGCTCGCCAAATGTTCCCTGGCACCTACCCAGCGCACGCACAGGGCCCAGCAACCATGCTCGGGGTCCCAGCGGCTCGCAAATGGTCCCTGGTTGCCCTTCCACAGTGCGCTCACGGGGCCCAGCGAAGCCGCGCGGGGTCCCAGCAGCTCGCTAAATGATCCCTGGCCCCTCCCCAGTGAGCGACGGGGCCCAGTGACCCGTGAGGGTTCCAGCGGCTGGCCTAATGGATCCTGGCACCTCCCATCTCGTGCATGGGGCCCAGCGACCCCCGCACAGGGTCCCAGCGGGTTCTCCAAATGGTCCCTGGCACATCCACAGCATGCACAGGCCCCAGTGATTTCTCACGGGTCCCAACAGCTCACCAAATGGTACCTGGCCCCTCCCCAGTGAGCGCACTGGGCCCAGTGACCCCAGGGTTCCAGCGGCCGCCTAATGGGATCCTGGGTCCCCCCAGCATGGGGCCCCAACAGGGTCCCAGGTCCCAAATGGTCCCTGGCACCTTACCAGCACGCGCGATGTCCCAGCGGCTTTGAAAAATGGTCCCTGGCGCCCCCAGCGCGCAAGCATGGGGCCCCCAGCTGTCCCACCGGCTCGCCAAATTTTCCCCTGGCACCTTACCAGAATGCGCACAGGGCGACCCTGTGCGGGGGCCCAGCGTTCGCCAAATGCTCTGGCTGCTACTGGTGGGGCATCCCCAAGACAGGGCCCAGCAACCACGCCGGGGGTCCCAGCGGGTTCGCAAATGGTCCCTGGCACATCCCCAGCGCGGGCACGGGCTCAAGCAACTTCATGAGGGTTCCCAGCGGCTCGCCAAATGGTACCTGGCTCAGCACCAGCTGCCAAGACGCGGCCCTGTGACCCCGCTGGGGGTCCCACTGCTCGCCAAATGTTCCCTGGTTCCTACCCAGCGCACGCACAGGGCCCAGCAACCATGCTCGGGGTCCCAGCTGCTCGCAAATGGTCACTTGCCCTTCCACAGTGCGCCACGGGCCCAGCTGGCCGCTGCAGGGGTCCCAGCAGCTCGCTAAATGATCCCTGGCCCCTCCCCAGTGAGCCACGGGGCCCAGTGACCCGCTTGAGGGTTCCAGCGGGCTGGCCTAATGGATCCTGGCACCTCCCCATCTCGTGCATGGGGCCCAGCGACCCCCTCAAGACAGGGTCCCAGCGGGAGCCTCCAAATGGTCCCTGGCACATCCACAGCACGCGCACAGGCCCCAGTGATTTTCAGAGGGTCCCAACAGCTCACCAAATGGTCCCTGGCCCATCCCCAGTGACCGACGGGGCCCAGTGACCCCGCGAGGGTTCCAGTGGCTGGCCCAATGGATCCTGGCACCCCCCAGGGGAAGCATGGGGGCCCAGCGACCCCGCAGACAGGGTCCCAGCGGTTCTCCAAATGGTCCCTGGCACATCCCCAGCACCAGCAACATCCCCAGCGACTTTCAGCTGGAGAAAATGGTGAGGGTCCCAGCTGCCAGCCGAATGGTCCCTGGCTCATCCCCAGTGACCAAAAGGTTGCTGGGTCTGAGTGGTCACGCTAATGACCCCTGGTACCTATCCAGGGAAGCACCACGCCCAGTGACCCCACGCAGGGCAACGAGGGTCCCATGCTTGACAAATGGTCCCTGGCACCTCCCCAGCACGAGCAACATCCCCAGCGACTCTGAGGGTTCCAGGGCTCGCAAAATGGTCCCTGGCACCTCCTCATGTGCACACGGGCCCCAGTACCAAGCGTAGGGTCCCAGCGGCTGCCCAAAAGGTCCCTGGCACATCCCTAGCATGCACACGGGCCCAGAGACCACGCAAGGGTCCCAGTGGCTTGCCAAATGGTCCCTGGCAACTCCCAAGCACTGTGATGGGGCCCAGCGACCCCGCTGGGGTCCCAGCTGCTGGGCCAAATGGTCCCTGGTTCCTCCCAGCGCAAGACAGGGCACAGCGACTTCAAGCAGGGTCCCAGCAGCTTGCCAAATGGACCCTGGCCCTCCCCAGCGCCAAGACGGGGGCCCAGAAACCCAAGCGGGGTCCCAGCTGCTCGTCAAATGGTCCCTGATTCTCCCCAGCGTGCAGCACAGGGCACAGCGACACGGGCAGGGTCCCAGCAGCTTGCCAAATGGTCCCTGGGCCCTCCCCAGCCCAGCACCACGCACGGGCCCAGAAACCTCACCCAGCATGGGACGGGTCCCAGCGGGCTGGGTCGCCAAATGGTCCCTGCCCCTCCCAGCGCGGCGACAGGGCACAGCGACACCGGCGGGGTCCCAGCAGCTTGCCAAATGGTCCCTGGCTCCACCCAGCGACACGCACAGGGCCCAGCAACCACGTGCGGGATCCCAGCGGCTCGCAAATGGTCCCTTGCCCCTACCCAGCACGCAGCGGGGCCCAGCAACACCGGGCGGGTCCCAGCAGCTCAGCAAATGGTCCCTGGCCCTCACCAGCACGAGACATGGGCCCCAGAAACCCCGCGCGGGGTCCCAGAGGTTCAGCAAATAGTCCCTGGCCTGCACCCAGTACACGCACAGGGCCCAGCAACCACGCCGCAGGGGTCCCATTGGCTCGCCAAATGGTCCATGGCACCTCCCCAGCACGCCAGCACGGGCCCAGTGACCACGCACGGGGGTCCCAGAGGCTCGCCAAATGGTCCCTGGCACCTCCCCAGTGCGGGCACGGGCCCCAGAGAACCCGCACGGGTCCCCAAAGCTGGCTCGCCAAATGATCCCTGGCACCTCCCCAGTTCCCGCGCCCGCAAATGATCCCTGCACGGGTCCCCAGACTTCCCAGAGGGGTCCCAGAGGCTCGCCAAATGGTCCCCTGGCACCTCCCCAGCTGCATGGGGTTCCCCAGAGACCCCATCAGGGTCCCAGCGGCTCAGCCAAATGGTCCCTGGTACCTGCCCAGCGACAAGACTCAGCCCAGAAACCTGCGCGGGGTCCCAGAGGCTCGCCAAATGGTCCCTGGCACATACCCATTACACGACAGGGCCCAGTGACCACGCCAAGGTCCCAGAGGCTCGCCAAATGGTCCATGGCATCTCCCCACACACGCACTGGGCCCAGTGACCTCGCACAGTGTCCCAGAGACTCAGAATGGTCCCTGGCACATCCCTAGTGCAGGCACGGGCCCCAGCGACTTCGTGATGTTTCCCAGCAGCTCGCCAAATGGTCCCTGGGAAATCCCCAGCGCACGGACGGGGCCCCAGCAACTTTGAGTGGGGTCCCAGCTGCTCGTGAAATGGTACTTGCCCCTCCCCAGCATGCACACTGGCCCCAGAGACCCTGCACGGGACCGAGCGGCTCGCCAAATGGTCCCTGGCACCTCCCCAGCGATCACACGCGCCCCAGCGACCTCAAGCAAGGTCCCAGAGGCTCGCCAAACTGTCCCTGGCACCTCCCCAACAAAGAGACGACTGGGTCCAGTGACCCCATGCGGGGTCCCAGCAGCTCGTGAAATGGTCCCTGGCACCTCCCCAGCGCATGCACGGGACCCAGCGATCTTGTGCAGGTTCCCAGCGGCTCGCCAAATGGTACCTGACACCTCTCAACCATACAAGATGAGGCCCAGCGAGCAGCGGGGGACCCAGCAGCTCGCCAAATGGTCCCTGGCACCTTACCAGCAGCTGCAGATGTCCCAAGCGGCTTGAAAAATGGTCCCTGGCGCCTCCCCAGCATAGCACGCCAAGATGGGGCCCAGCTCACCCCTCTGTCCCACTCGCTCGCCAAATTTTCCCTGGCACCTTACCAGAAATGACAGGCCCCAGCGACCCTGTGGGGGGGGCCCAGCGGTTCGCCAAATGCTCTCTGGTTGCTACCGGTGCGCCAAGACAGGGCCCAGCAACCACGCTGTGGGGTCCCAGCTGCTCGCAAATGGTCCCTGGCACATCCCCATGCTGGCACGGGCTCAAGCAACTTCATGAGGGTTCCCAGTGGCTCGCCAAATGGTACCTGGCTCAGCACCAGCGCCAAGACGTGGGCCCTGTGATCCCGCTGGGTCCCACCTGCTCGCCAAATGTTCCCTGGTTCCTACCCAGCGCACGACAGGCCCAGCAACCATGCTCGGGGCCCAGCGGCTCGCAAATGGTCACTTGCTCCTTCCACAGTGCGCCTCACGGGCCCAGCGGCCGCGCTGGGTCCCAGCAGCTCACCAAATGATCCCTGGCCCCTCCCCAGTGAGAGACGGGCCCAGTGACCCCGCTGAGGGTTCCAGCGGGCTGGCCTAATGGATCCTGGCACCTCCCCATCTCGTGCATGGGGCCCAGCGACCAAGACAGGGTCCCAGCGGTTCTCCAAATGGTCCCTGGCACATCCGCAGCACGGCACAGGCCCCAGTGACCCCTCACGGGTCCCAACAGCTCACCAAATGGTCCCTGGCTCCTCCCCAGTGCGCCGAGACTCTGTGACCTCGCCAGGGTCCCAGCGGCTCACAAATGGTCCCTGGCTCCTACCCAGCGCACGCACAGGGCCCAGCAACCACGTGAGGCTCCCCCAGCGGCTCGCAAATGGTCACTTGCCCTTCCCCAGTGCGGCCACGGGCCCAGCGGCCGCCAAGGGGTCCCAGCAGCTAGGCAAATTGTCCCTGGCACCTCCCCAGAGCTCGGCAAGACATGGGGCCCAAGTGCCCCTCCCCCGCACAGGGGGGGTCCCAGGGGTTCGCCAAATGGTCCCTGGCCCTCCCCAGTGGGAAGCACAGGGCCAGCGACCCATCGCCTGGGTCCCAGAGGCTCGCCAAATGGTCCCTGGCACATCCCCAGCACGAGACGTCCCCAGTGACTTTGGCGTGAGGGTCCCAGCTCGCCAAATGGTCCCTGGCACCTCCCCAGGCGCATCAGGGTCAGACGATCCCCCCCGCCGGGTCCCAGTGACCGCCAAATGGTCCCTGGCACCAATCTGAGTGGCTTGCCCAAATGGTCCCTGGTACAAAATCCAGGGGAAGCTCTAGCATGGCACACGGGGCCCAGACCCCACGCTGGGTCCCAGCGGCTCGACAAATGGTCCCTGGCACCTCCCCAGCACGAGCAACGCCCCAGCGACTTCTCAGAGTTCCAGCAGTTCGCCAAATGGAACCTGGCACCTCCCCAAGCGCCCAAGATGGGGCCAAAACCCCACGCGGGGTCCCAGCGGTTCTCAAAATGGTCCCTGGCACCTCCTCAGCGGCACACGGGCCCCAGGTACCAAGCGTGAGTGTCCCAGAGGCTCCCCAAAAGGTCGCTGGCACATCCCCAGCACGCACACACGGGCCCAGAGAGACACGCGGGGTCCCAGCGGCTTGCCAAATGATCCCTGGCACCTCACAAGCACTTGCACTGGCCCCAGCGATCCCCCGCTGGGGTCCCAGCAGCTTGCCAAATGGACCCTGGCCCTCCCCAGCGCCTCACGGGGCCCAAAACCCCAAGCGGGTCCCAGCGGTTCTCAAATGGTCCCTGGTACCTCCCAAGGCACACACTGGGCCCAGTGACCTCGGCTGGGTGTCCCAGAGGCTTGCCAAATGATCCCTGCCACATCCCCAGCATGCGCACAGGCTCCAGCGACTCAAGCGGGTTCCCAGCGGCTCGCCAAATGGTCCCTGGTACCTGCCCAGCGACGACTGGTCCCAGCGATCCCGCATGGGGTCCAAGTGGCTCGTCAAATGGTGCCTGGCTCCTCACCACGCGCTCACAGGGCCCAGCAACCGCCGCAGGGTCCCAGCACCCGCAAATGGTCCCTGGCACATCACCAGCTACAAGACGGGCCCCAGAAACCCCGCGCTGGGTCCCAGCAGCTCGCTAAATGGTCCCTGCCACATCCCCAGCATGCGCACAGGCTCCAGTGACTTGAGGGGTTCCCAGCGGCTCGCCAAATGGTCCCTGGTACCTGCCCAGCGACACGACTGGTCCCAGCGATCCCGCATGGGGTCCAAGTGGCTCGCCAAATGGTGCCTGGCTCACCAGCGTGCACAGGGCCCAGCAACCGGGGGTCCCAGCACCGCAGCGGGTCCCTGGCACATCTCCAGTGCACGACGGGCCCCAGCGACGCGGCGTGCTGGGTCCCAGCTGCCTCGCAAAAAGTCCCTGGCACATCCCCAGTGCGCAGAACGAGCCCCAACGACTGCTGGGTCCCAGCAGCTTGCCAAACAGACCCTGGCCACTCCCCAGCGCACGCACGGGGCCCAGCGATCCCCCGAGCGGGGTCCGAGTGGCTGGACAAATGGTCCCTGGCACCTTACCAGCACGCGCACGGGCCCCAGCAACCCCGCGCGGGGTTCCAGCAGCTCGCCAAAAGGTCCCTGGCACCTCCCCAGCGCACGCTTCGGTCCCAGCTACCAGGCGTAGAGTCCCAGGGCTCCCCAAAAGGTCCCTGGCACATCCCCAGCAGACGCACGGGGCCCAGAGACCCAACTCGGGGTCCCAGAGGCTCGCCAAATGGTCCCTGGCCACTCCCCAGCGCATGCACGGGGCTCAGAGACCCAACACGGGGTCCCAGTGGCTCGTCAAATGGTGCCTGGCTCCTCCCCAGCGCGTGCACAGGGCCCAGCAACCACGCGCGGGGTCTCATCACCATGCAAATGGTCCCTGGCACATCTCCAGTGCACGCACGGGCCCCAGCGACTTTACGCTGTGGTCCCAGCGGCCAGCCGAATGGTCCCTGGCTCATCCCCAGCGGGCAAGGGGCTTACCATGCACGGGACCCAGCGACGAATGGTCCCGGGTCCCAAGAGCTCGCCAAATGGTCCCTGGCTCCAAATGGTCCCCTCCCAACGAAGACGGGGCCCAGTGACCCCGCGCGAGGTCCCAGCAGATTGCAAAATTGTCCCTGGCTCGTACCCAGTGCACGCACAGGGCCCAGCAACAACGCGCGGGATCCCAGAGGTTAGCCAAATTGTCCCTGGCCCCGCCCCAGCGCGCGCACGGGGCCCAGCGACCCCGCGCGGGTCCCAGCGGCTTGCCAAATGGATCCTGGCACTTCCCCAGCGCACGCACTGGGCCCAGCGACCCCGCGCGGGGTCCCAGAGGCTCGCCAAATGTCCCTGGCACATACCCAGCACGCGCACAGGGCCCAGCGACCCAGAGTGGGGACCCAGAGGCTCGCCAAATGGTCCCTGGCACATCCCCTCATACAAGACGGGCCCCAGCGACTTCGAGCGGGGTCCCAGCAGCTCGCCAAATGGTTCCTGGTACCTGCCCAGCGCACGCACTGGTCCCAGCGATCCCGCGCGGGGTCCAAGTGGCTAGTCAAATGGTGCCTGGCTCCTCCCCAGCGCACGCACAGGGCCCAGTGACCCCGAGCAGGGGTCCCTGCTGCTTGCCAAATGATCCCTGGCACCTCCCACTGTGCAGACGGCCCCAGAGACCCCGCTGTGGTGGTCCGAGCGGCTCGCCAAATGGACCCTGGCCACTCCCTAGCACACGCACAGGGCCCAGAGACCCAACGCTCCTACAGGCTCCTACAACGAACAGGAGACGACCCGGTAGTAGTCGTCCACATTGGTACAAACAACATTGAAGAGACAGGCCAAGATCCCTGCAAAACAAATTCAGAGAGCTAGGAAGGAAATTAAAAGACAAGACCAAAACTGTGGTATTTTCTGGGATACTGCGGGCGCTTTGCAAAGGACCATATGGACAGCTGGAAATACAAAATCAAAATGCATGGCTGAAATCGTGGTGCACACAGGAAGGCTTCACCTTTCTTGAACATTGGAGCACTTTCTACAACAAGGACTATCTATACAGGTGGGACGGACTGCACTTAAACAGAAAGGGAACCAATCTACTGGAGAAAGGATCCTTCAGGCAGTCCAGAGAAGCATTTAAACTAGAAAGGAAGGGGGAGAAAACAAAAAACAGAAGGGAGACCACATCAAAACAAGGGCAACAACTCAGGTAAGACCACTATTAAATGTATTTATCTTAATGCTAGAAGTCTCAGAAACAAAATGTTAGAACTTGAAGCTACTGCACTAACAAGTAACTACGATGTGATAGGTGTTACAGAAACTTGGTTGTCTGAGAGTGATGGAGACGAATATAATATTAGTGGGTACACACTATATAGGAAAGACAGGCAGGACAGAAGAGGCGGAGGGGTAGCACTATACATAAGAAATAGTCTTGAAGCCCAGGTGTTAAATCAGGACAAAGAAAACAATGCAGAATCAATATGGGTCAGAATAATGGACGCAAATTCAAAGGGCATAATAATAGGAGCATGCTATAGACCGCCAAATTCAGACGCTGAACAAAATAATCTGTTGTACAATGACATTCGAAATGCGTGTAGAAAAGGAGAAGCCATACTAATGGGGGATTTCAACTTCCCTGTATAAAATGGGAAAACCTGATGGGGGGCACAACAGACGAAATTGAAATGGTGGAAATGACAAATGACTGCTTCCTAACCCAATTTGTCAAGGCACCGACTAGAGGGGAGGCATGCCTTGACTTAGTCTTTTCAAATAATGAAGACAGAATAACTAAAACAGAGGTCAGAGAGCCATTGGCAAACTCAGACCACAACATGGTCTCATTTGAAATATTTTTTAAAACCCCAAAAGTAATGAATAAAGCTAAGGTTTACAATTTTAGAAAAGCAAACTACGAAGGTATGAAACAGAGACTAATAGAAGTAGATTGGAGTAAAATAGAGAAAACATCCACAGAAAAAAGGATGGATGTTTTTTAAAAATGTAGTACTAGAGGCACAAAACAATTACATCCCAAAAGTAGACAAATCTAAATCTAAAACAAAATGGCCAAAATGGTTTAATAGATCAATTAAAAAAAAATATTCAGCGAAAAAAAGGCACTTTACAGAGCGTTTAAAAGGGACCAAAAAACAAAGCACACAGAAAGAGTACTTGAACTGCAAACACAAGTCAAAAAAAGGAAGTTAGAAAGGCCAAGAGAGAGATAGAAATCAATATTGCTAAGGGGCTAAAACCAATTCCAAAATGTTTTTCCAATATTACAACAGCAAGAGAACATTCAAAGAGGAGGTTAAATGTCTAAGAGACACAAATGGCAAAATCATAGATGAAGAAAAAAAAATAGCAAATATATTAAATGATTACTTTTCACAGGTTTTTACAAAGGAGGACACAGACAACATGCCCCACATGTCGACCTGTTCCTATCCAATTTTAAATAACTTTAGCATAACAGAGGCAGAAGTGTTAAAGGGCCTAGGAGCTCTTAAAATAAACAAATCCCCTGGGCCAGATGAGATCCTCCCAATAGTACTCAAAGAAATTAAAGAAGTTATTTACAAACCGTTAACCAAGATCATGCAACAGTCTCTTGACACAGGGGTTGTACCGACAGACTGGAAAATAGCAAACGTAATACCGATCCACAAAAAGGGAGACAAAACCGAACCAGGTAACTACAGACCAGTAAGCCTGACTTCTATTATATGTAAACTTATGGAAACTATAATAAGATCCAAAATGGAAAATTACCTATATGGTAACAATATCCTGGGAGACAGCCAGCATGGTTTTAGGAAAGGAGATCGTGTCTAACTAACCTACTTGACTTTTTTGAGGATGCAACATTGAAAATGGATAACTGCAAAGCATACGACATGGTCTATTTAGATATCCAGAAAGCTTTTTGACAAAGTCCGTGATAAAAGATTAATTCTCAAACTGAACGCAGTAGGGATTCAAGGAAATGCATGCACATGGATTAGGGAGTGGTTAACAGGTAGAAAACAGAAAGTACTGATTAGAGGAGAAACCTCAAAACCTGAGGTAAAGTGGAGTACCACAGGGATCAGTATTAGGTCCTCTGCTATTCCTAATCTACATTAATGATTTAGATTCTGGTATAGTAAGCAAACTCGTTAAATTTGCAGACGACACAAAAACAGGAGGAGTGGCAAACACTGTTGAAGCAGCAAAGGTCATTCAAAATGATCTAGACAGCATTCAGAATTGGGCAGACACATGGCAAATGAAATTTAATAGAGAAAAGTGTAAAGTATTGCATGCGGGCAATAAAAATGTGCATTATAAATATCATATGGGAGATAGTGAAATTGAAGAAGGGAACTATGAAAAAGACCTAGGAGTTTATGTTGACTCAGAAATGTCTTCATCTAGACAATGTGGGGAAGCCATAAAAAAGGCTAACAAGATGCTCGGATATATTGTGAGAAGTGTTGAATTTAAATCAAGGGAAGTAATGTTAAAACTCTACAATGCATTAGTAAGACCTCATCTAGAATATTGTGTTCAGTTCTGGTCACCTCGTTACAAAAAAGGATATTGCTGCTCTAGAAAGAGTGCAAAGAAGAGCAACCAGAATTATCCCAGGTTTAAAAGGCATGTCGTATGCAGACAGGCTAAAAAGAATGGAATCTATTCAGTCTTGAACAAAGAAGAATACGCTGCAATCTGATTCAAACATTCAAAATCCTAAAAGGTATAGACAATGTCAACCCGGGGACTTCTTTGACTTGAAAAAAAAAAAAGGACCAGGGGTCATAAATGGAGATTAGATAAAGGGGAAGAAGAAAATAGGAGGCACTTTTTTACACAGAGAATTGTGAGGGTCTGGAACCAACTCCTCAGTAATGTTGTTGAAGCTGACACCCTGGGATCCTTCAAGAAGCTGCTTGATGAGATTCTGGGATCAATAAGTTACTAACAACCAAACGAGCAAGATGGGCTGAATGGCCTCCTCTCGTTTGTAAACTTTCTTATGTTCTTATGTTCTTATGTTCTTAACGCTGGGTCCCAGTGGCTCGCCAAATGGTCCCTGGCCACTCCCCAACGCGACGCGGCCAAGACCTTAAACCGCTGGGTTCCAGTGGCTCGCCAAATGGTCCCTGGCACATCCCCAGCACGCAAGACGGCCCACAGCGACTTCACACAGGGTCCCAGCGGCACACCAAACAGTCCCTGGCCCCTCCCCAGCACGCCAAGACGGGCCCCAGCAATGGGCCCAAATGGCACCTCCCAGTGTGCAGGGCCCACCAACCCCACACGGGTGTCCGAGCGGCTTGCCAAATGGTCCCTGGCACCTCCCCAGGAAGCGCACAGGCCCCAGCGACTTCTCTCGGGTCCCAACGGCTCGCCAAATGTTCCCTGGCACATCCCCACCCACGCGCACGGGGCCCCAGCGACTTCAAGCGAGGTCCCAGCGGCTCACAAATCATCCCTGGCACATCCCCAGCGCGCGCATGGGGACAGGCGACTTCACGCTGGGTCCCAGCGACCGCCAAATGATCCCTGGCACATCCCCAGCACGCACACGGGCCCCAGCGACATCACGTGGTGTCCAAGCGACTCGCCAAATGGTCCCTGGCACCTCACCAGTGCGCGCAAGACGGGTCCCAGCTACCCCGTGTGGAGTCCAAGTGGCTTGCCAAAAGGTCCTTGATACCTCCCCAGCGTGTGCACGCGCCCCAGCGACCCCGTGCCGGGTCCCAGCGTCACAACAAATGGTAACTGGCACCTCTCCAGCACGCGCACGAACCCCAGCGACTTTGATAGTGGTCCCAGAGGCACACCAAATGGTCCCTGGCACATCCCCAGCGCGCATGGGGACAGGCAACTTCACGCGGGGTCCCAGCTGCTCGCCAAATGATCCCTGGCACATCCCCAGCACACACACGGGCCCCAGAGACCCCAGCGCGGGGTCCCAGCAGCTCGCAGAATGGTCCCTGGCACTTCCCCAGCGCGCACACGGGCCCCAGCTAGCAGGCATGGAGTCCCTTTGGGTCGTAAATGGTCCCTGGCACATCCCCAGCCACAGACACGGGCCCCAGCAACTGCAAGACGGGTCCAAGCGGCAACAAAATGATCCCTGGCACATCCCCAGCGCGCCGCCCAGGCCACAAAACATCGCTAGGGGTCCCAGCAGCTTGCCAAATGGTCCCTGGCCCTCCCCAGCATGCACATGGGGCCCAGCGACTCTGCGCGGGGTCCCAACGGCTCTTCAAATATGCCCTTGCACATCCCCAGCGCACACAAGGTCCCCAGAGACCAGGCTGGAGTCCCAGCTCGCCAAATGGTCCCTGGTACATCCCCAGCACAAGCACGGGCCCAGCGACCCAGCACGGGGTCCCAGAGGCTTGCCAATTGGTAACTGGCACATCCCAAATGGACCCCTGGCACATCCCACCTCCCCAGCGGACCCGGGACCATGGACCCCAGCGGGTCCCAGCAGTCAAATGGAATGGTCCCTGGCACATCCCCAGCAAACGGGTCCCTGGCACCTCCCCCAACGGCTCGCCAAATGGTCCCTGGCACCTCCCATCAGCACAGGGCCCATGGACCCAGAGTCCCAGCGGCTCGCCAAATGGTCCCTGGCACATCCCCAGCACTCTCCAGCACTCGACGGCACCAGCAACCACACATTGTGGGTCCCAGGGTCGCCAAATGGTCCCTGGCACCTCCCCATCACGCGCACAAGGGACCCCAGAGACCAGGCGTGGGGTCCCAGTGGCTCGCCAAATGGTTCCTGGCCCCTCCCAGCACGAACATGCATGGGGCCCAGCAACGGGGTTCCCAGTGGGGTCCCAGAGTCCCAGGCACCCAAATGGTCCCTGGCACATCCCCAGCTGCCAAGTGCCTGGGCAAATGGTCCCTGGCCCCTCCCCAGCGCCAGGCACTGGGCCCAGTCCCAGGTGTCCCAGAGGCTCGCCAAATGGTCCTGGCACCTCCCCAGCACGCACATGGACCCCAGCGGGTCCCCTGCTCATCAAATGGTCCCAGCACCTCACCAGCAGCCAAATGGTCCCAGGCCCCTGGCAGGGTCCGAGCAGCCAGCACGGGGCCCAGCTTCACTCAGGTCCCAGCAACCAAAGAGGCTCGCCAAATGGTCCCTGGCCCCTCCCAGCACGGGCACAGACAGGGCCAGTGACCCCGCAGGGTCCCAGAGGCTCGCCAAATGGTCCCTGGCACCTCCCCAGCGCACGCACCGGGTCCCAGCGACTGCTCGGGGTCAAAGAGGCTCGCCAAATGGTCCCTGGCACCTCCCCAGCCAGGGCCCAGGACTCAGCGCAGGGTCCCAGTGGGCTCGCAAATGGTCCCTGGCACATCCCAGCACGGGTCCCCAGCATCTCCCAGATGGTCCCAAAGGGGTTCCCCAAATGGTCCCTGGCACCTCCCCAGTCGCAAGTGGCCAGGACACCACGGGGCGGGTCCCAGTGGCTCGCCAAATGGTCCCTGGCACCCCATCGCACAGGGCTCACAGGGTCCCAACGGCTCCCATGGGGTCAAAGGGTTTCAAATGGCACATGGCACATAACAGCATGCACAGGGCACCAGCTACCAGGCGGGGGTCCCAGCAGCTCGCAAATGGTTCCTGGCCCTCCCAGCGCGCACACATCGGGCCCAGCAACCCAAGCGGGGTCCCAGTGGCTCGCCAAATGAGTCCCTGGCACCTCCCCAGCATGCACAGGGCAGCGACTTTGCAAGAACCCAGCGGCTCACAAATGGTCCCTGGCCCCCTCCACGCGTGCTCACACGGGCCCAGTGACCTTGCAGGGTCCCAGAGGCTCGCCAAATGGTCCCTGGCGGCTCCCAATGCGCCAAGACTCGGACCCAGCCACCACTGGGGTCCCAGCGGCTCACCAAATGGTCCCTGGCGCCTCCCAGTGTGCGCACGGGCTCCAGGGACCCCGCCCCGGGGTCCCAGCTGCTCATCAAATGGTCCCTGGCACTCACCAGCAGCGCAAGCACTCGGCCCCAGCGACCCAGGCATGGCGTCCCAGCTGCTCGCCAAATGGTCCCTGGCACCTACCCAGCGTGAGTACAGGGCCCAGCAACCCGCACGGGGTCCCAGAGGCTCGCCAAATGGTCCCTGGCACATCCTCAGCACAAGCACTGGGCCCAGTGACCCAGAGCAGGGTCCCAGAGGCTTGCCAAATGGTCCCTGGCACATCCCCAGGACCCAGGGACATGGACCCCAGCGGCTCTCCAAATGGTCCCTGGCACCTCCCCAGCGCGCACCTCCCAGGGACCCTGAGCTGTGCGGGTCCCAGCAGCTCATGGAATGGTCCCTGGCACATCCCCCAGCGGCGCACTGGGTCCCAGCGACATCATGGTCCCGGCCCCAACGGCTCGCCAAATGGTCCCTGGCACCTCCCCATCACACGCACAGGGCCCAGCGACCACGCATGGGGTCCCAGCGGCTCGCCAAATGGTTCCTGGCACATCACCAGCACGCACATGCTCGGGCACCAGCAACCACGCGATGGGGTCCCAGCGGCTCGCCAAATGGTCCCTGGCACCTCCCCAGTGCAAGACAGGGCCCCCAGCCACCAGGCGGGGTCCCAGCAGCTCGCAAATTGTCCCTGCCCCTCCCCAGCACACACATGGGGCCCAGCGACCACGGGGTTCCCAGTGGCTCGCCAAAGAGTCCCAGGCACCTCCCCAGCATGCAGGGCAGGGCACCAATAATCCCCTCGCAACCCCAGGGCCTCGCCAAATGGTCCCTGGCCCCTCCACAGCACACCACTGGGCCCAGTGACCCGCGCTGGTGTCCCAGAGGCTCATAAATGGTCCCTGGCACCTCCCAGCGTTCCGCCCCACATGGACCCAGCCAACTAACGCGGGGTCCCAGCTGCTCATCAAATGGTCCCTGGCACCTCACCAGCAGTCGCGACGGGCCACAGCAGCGACCATGCAGGGTCCCGAGCAGCTCAGCCAAGTGGTCCCTGGCGGCCTACCTGGCGCACAGACAGGTCCCAGCAACCACGCACAGGGTCCCCAGCGGCTCAAAAATGGTTCCTGGCACCTCCCCAGTGCGCACACAGGGCCCAGCGAATTCGCAGCGGGTTCCCCAGTGGCTCGCCAAAGAGTCCCTGGCACCTCCCCAGTGCACACGGGCAGCGAAACTTCGCTCGAGAACAAAGAGGCTCGCCAAATGGTCCCTGGCCCTCCCCAGCACGCAAGACTGGGCCCAGTGACACCAAGCGCAGGGTCCCAGAGGCTCTCCAAATGGTCCCTGGCACATCCCTGCACGCACGTGGTCCCACACCGCGCACATGGTCCCAGAGGCTCGCCAAATGGTCCCTGGCACCTCCCCAGTGATCGCACGGGCCCCAGCGACATCGCTGGGGGTCCCAGCTGCTCGCCAAATGGTCCCTGGCACCTCCCCATCGCACGACAGGGCCCAGCGACCGCTGGGTCCCAACGGCTCGCCAAATGGTCCCTGGCACATCCCAACACGCACATGCTCGGGCACCAGCTACCAGGCGTGGAGTCCCAGCAGCTCGCAAATGGTTCCTGGCCCTCCCCAGCGCACACACGGGCCCAGCGACCCCTGCAGGGTTCCCAGTGGCTCGCCAAAGAGTCCCTGGCACCTCCCTCAGCAGGCACAGGGCAGCGATGCAAGAAGAAAGTTGGCTCGACAAATGGTCCCTGGCCCTCCACAGCGTGCTCACTGGGCCCAGTGACCTGCGCAGGGTCCCAGAGGCTCGCAAATGGTCCCTGGCACCTCCACAATGCGTGCACTGGACCCAGCCACCTCACACGGGGTCCCAGCGGCTCACCAAATGGTCCCTGGCGCATTCCCCAGTGTGCGCACGGGCTCCAGGGACCCCGCACGGGGGGTCCCAGCTGCTCAAAATGGTCCCTGGCACTCACCAGCAGTCACAGGGCCCAGCGACCACGCAAGGGGTACCAGAGCTCGCCAAATGGTCCCTGGCTCCTACCCAGCGTGAGTACAGGGCCAACCATTCGCGTGGTCCCAGCGGTTCACAAATGGTCCCTGGCCCCACCCCAGCACGCACACGGTGCCCAGCGACCCCAAGCAGTGTCCCAGCAGCCTCGCCAAATGGTCCCTGGCACGTCCCCAGCGCATGCACGGGCCCAGTGACCCCGGGCGGGTACCAGCGGCTCGCCGAATGGTCCAAGGCAACCCCAGCACACGCACGGGCCCAGCTACCACGCTGCGGTGTTCCAGCTGCTCGCCAAATGGTCCCTGGCACATCCCCAGCACGGACAGGGGCCCAGTGACCCCACGGGGTCACAGCTCGCCAATGGTCCCTGGCACCTCCCCAGCGTCGCACAGGGCCCAGCAAACCCGCAACGGGGTCCCTGCAGCTCTCAAATGGTCCCTGGCCTCCCCAGTGCACGGAGACGGGCCCAGCAATCCCACGCAGGGTCCCAGTGGTCACCAAAATGATCCCTGGCTCCTCTCCAGCATGCCAAGACAGGGCCCAGTGACCCCTGCACGGGGTTCCAGCGCCACGCCAAATGGTCCCTGGCACCTCCCCAGTGTAAGCACAGGTCCCAGCGACCCCGCAAGGGGTCCCAGCGGATCGCCAAATGGTCCCTGGTATCTCCCCAGTGCAAGCACTGGTCTCAGCAACCCCGCGAGGTCCCAGCGGCTCTCCAAATGGTCCCTGGCTCCTACCAAACGTGCGCACTGGGCCCAGAAAACACGCTGAGGGTCCCAGTGGCTCGCAAATGGTCCCTGGCACATCCCCAGTGCGCTCACGGGGCCCCAGCGACTTTAGCTGGGGCCCAGAGACTCGCTAAATGGTCTCTGGCATATCCCCAGCATGAGCACGGGCCCCAAGCAAAATTGCACGGGTTCCCAGCTGGTTCGCCGAATGGTTCCTGGCACCTCACCAGCATGCGCACGGGCCCCATCGACCCCACGCGGGATCCCAGCGGCTCACCAAATGGTCCCTGGCACCTTCCCAGTGCACGCACAGGCCCCAGCTACCAGGCGTGGAGTCACAGCGGCTCGCCAAATGGTCCCTGGCGGCTCCCAGGGGGCGACGGGCACAGCGATTCACGCGGGATCCCAGCGCTCGCCAAATGGTCCCTGGCGAGTCCCCAGAGCGCGCTTGGGCCCCAGCGAACCGGGCGCTGGGTCCCAGCGGCTCGCAAATGGTACATGGCTCCCCCAGCACGCCAAGACGGAGCCCAGCGACTCCTGCGCAAGGGGTCCCAGCGGCAATGACCCCTGGCACCTCCCCAGTGCACGCACAGGGCACTGTGACCTTTGTGCAGGGTCCAAGAGGTCTGCAAATGATCCCTGGCACCTCCCCAATGCGCCCACGGGCCCAGTGTCCCACCAGAAGCTGGGTCCCAGCAGCTCGCAGAATGGTCCCTGGCACATCCCCAGCAAGACACGGACCCCAGCTAGCAGGCATGGAGTCCCATTGGGTCGTAAATGGTCCCTGGCACATCCCCAGAGCACACAGGCCCCAGCAACTTCAAGACGGGGTCCAAGTGGCTCGCTAAATGATCCCTGGCACATCCCCAGCACACGCACAGGGCCGAGTGACTCCACAGAGGGTCCCAGAGGCTCACCAAATGGTCCCTGGCATCCCAGCGCACGCCTGGGGCCCAGCGACCTCACGCAGGGTCCCAGAGGCTCGCAAATGGTCCCTGGCACCTCCCCATACAGCACACGGACCCCAGCAACTCGCCAAATTGTACCTGGCCCCTCCCAGTGTGCAAGCACTGGGCCCAGCGACCCAGCTGCTGGCTCCCAGCAGCTCGCAAATGATCCCTGGCACATCCCAGCAAGACACGGGGCCCCACTACCACGCCATGATAGTCCCAGAGGCTCGCCAAACGGTCCCTGGCACCTACCCAGTGATCGCACGGGCCCCAGTGACCTCGAGCAGGGTCCAAGAGCTCGCCAAATGATCCCTGGCATATCCCCAGCACATGCACGGGCCCCAGCGACCCGCAAGGGTGCCAGATGGCTCGCCAAATGCTCCCTGGCACCTCCCCAGCACGGGCACTGGGCCCAGCAACCCAGCTGGGTCCCAGTGGCTCACCAAATGGTCCCTGGCACCTCCCCAGCACACTCCCAATCCCCACTGACGCAAAGGTGGGGTCCCAGCAGATCGCCAAATGGTCCCTGGCACCTACCCAGTGCACGACAGTGTCCAGCAACCACGCTGCGGGGTCCCAGTGGCTCGCCAAATGTTCCCTGGCACCTCCCCAGCATGCGCACATGGGCACAGCGACACCGCTGGGTCCCAGCGGTTCGCAAATGGTCCCTGGCACATCCCCAGCATGCACACGGACCCTAGGGACTTCGTGGACGGGTTCCCAGCAGCTCTCCAAATGTTCCTGGCACGTCCCCAGCGAGCGCCCTGACCCAACGACCCTGTGCGGGTTCCCAGAGGCTCGCCAAATGTTCCCTGGCACCACCCCAGCATGCAAACACAGGGCACAGCGACACCTGCTGGGTCCCAGCGGCTCACAAATGGTCCCTGTCACATACCCAGCACGCCACGGGCCCCAGTGACCTTGCACAGGGTCCCAGGGGCTCGCCAAACTATCCCTGGCGGCTCCCCAGCGCGCCAAGACGACCCCAGCAACCCCGCACAGGGTCCCAGCTGCTCAACAAATGGTTCCTGGCTCCTCCAAGCACAAGCAGGGCCCCAGCGACCCGCACGGGGTCCCAGTGGCTCGCAAATGGTCCAGGCACCCACCAGCGCAAGCACTGGGCCCAGCGACCCAAATGGGGTCCCAGTGGCTCGCCAAATGGTCCCTGGCACATCCCCAGCTGGCACGGTACCCAGCAAACCTGCTGTGGGTCCCAGAGGCTCGCCAAATGGTCCCTGGCACCTCCCCAGAGTGCGCACGGGCCCATGGATCCCGCTGCAGGGTCCCAGTGGCTCCAAATGGTCCCTGGCTCATTCCCAGCATTGGCACGGGGACCCAGCGATTGCAAGGGGTCCCAGTGGCTCACCAAATGGTCCCTGGCACCTCCCAGTGCTTGCACAGGGCCCATGGACCCCGCTGGGTCCCAGTGGTCGCCAAATGGTCCCTGGCACCTTACCAGCACGCACAAGACGGGCCCCAGCGACGTGCGGGATCCCAGCGGGCTCGCCAAATGGTCCCTGGATCCCACCCAGCGTGCACAGGTTCCAGCAAACCAAGCGTGGGGTCCCAGCAGCCTCAAATGGTCCCTGGCACATCCCCAGGGCACACACGACCCCAGCGACCCAAGCACGGGGTCCCAGCGGCCCTCCAAATGGTACCTGGCTCATCCCCAGCACTGGCATCGGGACCCAGCGACCCCACAAAAAAGGGGTCCCGCAAGGCTTGCAAAATTGTCCCTTGCTCCTACCCAGTGCAATCACAGGGCCATGCAACCACGCGAGGGTCCCAGGGGCACGAAATGGTCCCTGGCCATCCCCAACGAGGCGCGACAGTGCCCAGCATCCACGCGGGGTCCCAACAGCTTGCAAATGGTCCCTGGCACATCCCCAGCGTGGGCACGGGTCCCAGTGACTGGGCTGAAGGGTCCCAGCTGCCTCGCCAAATGGTAACTGGCACCTCCCCAGCACAAGCACGGGACCCAGCGACCCCATGCTTGGTCTCAGCAGCTCGGCAAATGGTCCCAAGCACCTATCCAGCGCACTCAAAGGGCCCAGCTACCACGCTGTGGTCCCAATGGCTCGCCAAATGGTCCCTGGCACATCCCCAGAGAGCACACAGACCCCATCGACTTCGGACGGGTCCAAACAGCTCACCAAATGGTCCCAGGCACCTCCCCAGTGTGCGCACGGGCCCAGTGACTTTGCAAAGGGTCCCAGCAGCTCGCCAAATGGTACCTGGCACATCACCAGCGCTGGCATGGGACCCAGCGACCCTCAAGACGGGGTCCCAGAGGCTCGCTGAATGGTCCATGGCACCTCCCCAGCATGCCCACGGGGCCCAGTGACCCCGAGCAGGGTCCCAGAGGCTCACCAAATGATCCTGGCATATCCCCAGCGGGCCCACACAGAGCCCAGCGACCCGGCTGGGGTCCCAGTGGCTCGCCAAATGGTCCCTGGCACCTCCCCAGCACAAGCACTGGGCCCCAGCAACCACGCACGGGGTCCCAGTGGCTTGGCAAATGGTCCCAGGCACCTATCCAGCACACTCACAGGGCCCAGCTGACACCGTGGGGTCCCAGTGACTCGCCAAATGGTCCCTGGCACATCCCCAGAGCACGCAGACGGACCCCACCGACTTTGGACGGGTCCCAGTGGCTCGCCAAATGGTCCCTGGCACCTCCCCAGTGTGAGCACGGGCCCAGACGACACCGCAGAGGGGTCCCAGTGGTTCGCCAAATGGTCCCTGGCACATCCCCAGCATGAGCACGGGCCCCAGTGACCCCGCGTCCGGGGTCCCAGGCGCTCGCCAAATGGTCCATGGCTCCCACCCAGCAGCATGCACTGGGCCCAGCAACCACGCACGGGTTCCCAGCAGCTCACAAATGGTCCCTGGCTCATCCCCAGCGTGGGCACGGGACCCAGCGACACGCTTAGGGGTCCCAGCAGGCTCGCCAAATGGTCCCTGGCTCCCACCCAGCGCATGCACAGGCCCCAGCGATTTTAGCGGGATCCCAGCGGCTCACCAAATGTTATCCCTGGCCTCCCCCAGTGTGCACAATGGGCCCATGACCCGCTGGGGTCCCAGCGGCTCGCAAATTGTCCCTGGCTCTCACCAGTGCAAGCACAGGGCCCTGCAACCACGCTGGTGTGGTCCCAGCAGCTCGCCAAATGGTCCCTGGAACATCCCCCAGCACGTGTGCACGGGCCCAGCAACCCCGCCGCAGGGGTCCCAGCAGCTCACCAAATGGTCCCTGGCACCTCCCCCAGTGTGTGCACAGGTCCCATGGACCCCGCGCGGGGTCCCAGTGGCTCTGCAAATGGTCCCTGGCACCTCCCCAGGACAAGCACGGGCCCCAGCGACCTCAAGGGGTCCCAGTGGCTCGCAATGGTCCCTGGCACATCCCCAGGCGCAGCACGGACCCCATCGACCCACACAGGGTCCAAGTGGCTCGCCAAATGGTCCCTGGCACCTCCCCAGCACGTGCACAGGCACCAGCGATCAAGGGATCCCACGGCTCCTGGGTCCCAGCCTATCACCAAATATACCCTGACACCAAGCCCCAGCACACAGCTCTCAAATGGGCCCACCTCCCCCCCCTGGGTCCCAACGCACAGCAAAAGGTCCCAGAGGCTCGCCAAATGGTCCCTGGCACATCCCCAGGACACGGGCCCCAATGGCAAGGGGTCCCAGCGGCTCGCCAAATGGTCCCTGGCATCCCCAGTATCCAATCACAGGGCCCAGCAACCACGCATGGGGTCCCAGCAGGCTCGCAAATGGTCCCTGGCACATCCCCAGCACGGGCACAGGCATCAACTTTGCGAGGGTGCCAGCTGGTCCGAAATGGTCCCTGGCACATCCCTCAGCGTACGCACGGGTCCCAGTGACCGCGTGCGGGTCCCAGCAGCTTGCCAAATGGTCCCTGGGCCCAGAGCAAGCATGGGCCCCAGCGACCCCGCTTGGTCTCCCAGCAGCTCACCAAATGGTCCCTGGCACCTCCCCAGCGCACATGGCCTCAGACCACACTCCCAGGGTCCCAATGGACAAATGGTCCCTGGCACATCCCCAGCGATCGCACACAGACCCCAGCGACCACGCGAGGGTCCCAGGGCTCGCCAAATGGTCCCTGGCACCTCAGCAGCACGACAGGCAAAGCGACGTCGCAAGTGGGGTCCCAGCGGCTCGCCAAATGGTCCCTGGCTCATCCCCCAGCGGGCCAGGGACCCCAGCGACCAAGCGCTGGGTCCCAGCGGCTCGCCAAATGGTCCCTGGCACCTCCCCAGCATGCCCACGGGCCCCAGTGACCACGCCGCAGGGTCCCAGCGGCTCACCAAATGGTCCCTGGCACCTCCCCAGGCACAGCCCACCCAGTGACTTTGCGCAGGGGTCCCAGCTTGCCAAATCGTCCCTGTTCCTCCCCAGCAAGGGCCCACGGGCCCAGCGACCCACACGCGGGTTCCAGCGGCTTGACAAATGGTCCCAGGCACCATCCCCAGCGCACATGGGCCCCAGCGACCACGATGTGGGGTCCCAGTGGCCGCCAAATGGTCCCTGGCACATCCCAAGCACGTGCACGGGCCCCATCAACATTTTGAGGGGTCCCAGCAGCTCGCCAAATGGTCCCTGGCACCCCCAGTGCACACGGGGCCCAGCGACCCGCAAGGGGTCCCAGTGGCTCGCCAAATGGTCCCTGGCACATCACCAGTACGCACATGCTCGGGCATCAGCAACCACGCGGGGTCCCAGCAGCTCGCCAAATGGTCCCTGGCACCTCCCCAGCGCGCACACTGACCCCAGCTACCAGGCGCGGAGTCCCAGCAGCTCACAAATGGTCCCTGGCACATCCCCAGCACGCGCACAGGCCCCAGAGATCCAGCTTAGGGGTCACAGCGGGCTCGCCAAATGGTCCCTGGCACCACCACAGCAAGCGCCCTGGACTCAGCGCCCTCAGCTGGGGGTCCCAGCGGCTCGCCAAATTGTCCCTGGCACCTACCCAGCACGCAACTGGGCCCCAGCGACCCCGCCGGGATCCCAGAGGCTCTCGCCAAATGGTCCCTGGCACCTCACCAGCACGCACACAGGACCAAGCAACCACGCGTTGGGTCACAGGGGTCAACCAAACTATCCCTGGAAGCTCCCCAGCGAGGCGTGCACGGGCCCAGCGACCCCGCACAGGGACCCAGCGGCACTCCAAAAAGTCCCTGGCACCTCCACAGCATGCACACAGGGCAAAGCGACGAGTGTCGGGTCCCAGCGGATCGCAAATGGTCCCTGGCACATCCCCAGCGCTCCCAAAACCCACTGACGCCGCGGGGTCCCAGCAGCTCGCAAATGATCCCTGGCACCTACCAAGCACGCAACTGGGCCCCAGTCCTTTGGGCACAGGGATCCCAGAGGCTCGCCAAATGGTCCCTGGCACCTACCCAGCACGCGCACAGGACCAAGCAACCACGCGTTGGGTCACAGCGGATCACCAAACTGTCCCTAGCACCTCCCCAGCGCGCGTACGGGGCCCAGCGACACCACGCGGGGTCACAGCGGCTCGTCAAATGGTCCCTGGCATATCCCAAGCACACACGGGTCCCGCGACTTCGCGTGGGTCCCAGAGGCTCGCCAAATGGTCCTTGGCGGCTATCAACGCAACAAGACGGGGCCCAGCAACCACGCATGGGGTCCCAGCTGCTCGATAAATGGTCCTGGCACCTCCCCAGCAAGTGCACGGGCCCCAGTGACTTTGCGAGGGTTGGGTCCCAGCGAAATGGTTCTGGCAATCCATCCCTGGCACGGGCCCCAGCGACCAAGATGGGTCCCAGAGACAAATGGTCCCGGGGTCCCACATGGGCCCCAGCCACCCTGCTCGCCAAATGGTCTGGCAACTCCCCAGCATGCACACAGGCTACAGCAACTTTGCGTGGGGTCCCAGCGGCTGGCCAAACGTCCCTGGCACCTCCCCAGGGCACGCACAGACCCAGCGACCCCACGCGGGGACCCAGCGGCCAGGTATTCCGCCCCCCTGCCTCCCCAGCAATCGCTTGGGCCCCAGCGACCCCACAGGGGGTCCCATCTGCTTGCCACATGGATCTAGGCACCTTCACAGCACATGCATGGGCCCCAGCGACTGCGCTGGGTCCCAGCGGCTCTCCAAATGGTCCCTGGCACCTCCACAGCGCATAGGCCCAGTCCCAAGACCCAGCGCTCGGTGGGGTCCCAGCGGCTCACCAAAATGTCCCTGGCACCTCCCCAGCACGCTCACTGGGCCCAACAACCGGGCCCACGAGAACCCAGAGGTTGCCAAATGGTCCCTGGCACATCCCCAGAACCCCGTCCCACGTGGACCCCATCGACTTCAAAAGACAGGGTCCAAACAGCTCGCCAAATGGTCCCTGGCACCTCCCCAGCGGTGCACGGGCACCATCGATCCCGCTGCTCTGGTCCCAGCCTATCACCAAATGTACCCTGACACCTCCCCAGCAGCACGACTGGGCCCAGCGTCCCGGCAAATGGGTCCCAGCGGCACGCCAAAAGGTCCCTGGCACCTCCCCAGCATCGCAACCTGTGTCCCAGCTCTCGCCAAATGGTCCTGGCACATCCACAGCATGCGGACGTGACCCCAGCTACCAGCCGTGAGATCCCAGCAGCTCGCCAAATGGTCCCATGCACCTCCCCAGCACGCGAACAGCACCCATCAGAGATGCAGCGGGTCACAGCGGCACACCAAACGGTCCCTGGCATCTCCCCAGCAGGAGCACGGAACCCAGCGCCCACGCTGGCAGGGGTCCCAGCGGCACGCCAAATTGTCCCTGGCACCTCCCCAGGACACGCGACTGGCCCCCAGCGACCCCGCCGCAGGGGTCACAGCAGCACGCCAAATGGTCCCTGGCAACCAAGGGGACCAGCGACCACGCACGGGGTTCCCAGCGGCGCAGGGTCCCAAATCCCCTGGCACCTCCCCTGCACGCACACGGGCCCAGCGACCACGTTGGGTCCCAGAGGCACGCCAAATTGTCCCTGGCACCTCCCCAGGACAAGACGGGCCCAGCGACCCCGGCGTGGGTCCCAGTGGCTCGCCAAACGGTCCCTGGCACCTCCTCAGCACAAGCACAGGGCCCAGCGACCCTGCTGGGGTCCCAGAGGCTCGCCAAATGGTCCCTGGCACCTCCCCAGCACAAGCACGGGGCCCAGCGACCTAGCTGGAGGTCCCAGAGGCTCGCAAATGGTCCCTGGCTCACACCAGTGCAAACACAGGGCCCTGCAACCATGCTGTGGGGTCCCAGCAGCTCTCAAATGGTCCCTGGCACCTCCCCAGTGGGCACACGGGCCCATGGACACCGTGGGGGTCCCAGTGGCTCGCCCAAATGGTCCCTGGCTCACCAGCACGCCAAGCACGGGCCCCAGCATGACCCCACGCGGGTTCCCAGCGGCTCGCAAAATTGTCCTGGCTCGTGCCCAGTGCAAACACAGGGCCCTGCAACCATGCCGGAGTCCCAGCAGCTCATCAAATTGTCCCTGGCACCTCCCCAGCACACGCACAGGGCCCACCAAACCCGTGAGCAGGGTCCCAGTGGCTCGCTAAATGGTAACTGGCACCTCCCCAGCACAAGCACAGGCCCCAGCGAACCCCGCGGGGGTCCCAGCAGCTCGCAAATGGACCCTGGCATATCCCCAGTACACACACGGGTCCCTGCGACGCCATGGAGGTGTCCCAGGGCTCGCCAAACTATCCCTGGCGGCTCCCCAGCGCCAAGACTGGGTCCCAGCGACCCCGCATGGGGTCCCAGCTGCTCGATAAATGGTCCCTGGCACCCCAGCATGCAAGTGCACGGGCCCCAGTGACTTCGCAGGGTCCCAGCGGCTCGCCAATCCATCCCTGGCACCTCCTCCCCAGCACAAGCATGGGTCCCAGAGACCCTGCACGGGGTCCCAGCTGCTCGCCAAATGGTCTCTGGCAACTCCCAGCATGCACACAGGCTACAGCAACTTTGGTGGGGTACCAGCGCCGCCAAACGTCCCTGGCACCTCCCAGGGCACGACGGACGACACCAGCTGGGACCCCCATGCGGGACCCAGCGGCTAGGTATTCCGGCCCCTGCCGCCCCCAGCGTCCGTTGGACCCCAGCGATCCCACACGGGTCCCATCTGCTTGCCACACCCCTAGGCACCTTCACAGCATGCCATGGGCCCCAGCGAACAGGGTCCCAGCGGCTCTCCAAATGGTCCCTGGCACCTCCCAGCGCGCCCAGTCCCAAGCGACCCGGGCTGTGGGGTCCCAGCGGCTCGCCAAAATGTCCCTGGCACCTCCCCAGCACGCTCACTGGGCCCAACAACCGCACGTGGAACCCAGCGGCTTGCCAAATGGTCCCTGGCACATCCCCAGAACGCACACGAGGACCCCAGCGACCAAGACAGGGTCCAAACAGCTCGCCAAATGCTCCCCTGGCACCTCCCCAGCACGCACGGGCACCATCGATCCCGTGGCAGGGTCCCAGCCTATCACCAAATGGTCCCTGACACCTCCCCAGCACGCCAAGACTGGGCCCAGCGCCCCGCTGGGTCCCAGCGGCACGCCAAAAGGTCCCTGGCACGGGCCCCAGCACCCGTGCGGTCCCAGCCTCTTGCCAAATGGTCCCTGGCACATCCACAGCATGCTTACGTGGCTCCCAGCGACCCCGCAAATGAGATCCCAGCAGCTCGCCAAATGGTCCCATGCACCTCCCCAGCACGCGAACAGTCCGCCCATCGACCCCACGCTGGGGTCCCAGCGGCACACCAAACGGTCCCTGGCATCTCCCCAGCAGGAGCACGGAACCACGAATGCCTGTTCCCAGCACCTCGCCAAATGGTCCCTGGCTCCTACTTAGCGCAAGACGGGCCCAGTGACTTCGCCTGGGGTCCCGCCAAATGGTCCCTAGCCCCTCCCCAGTGCAAACCACGGGGCCCAGTGATTCACGCGGGGTCCCAGCAGCTTGCCAAATGGTCCCTAGCCCTCCCCAGTGCAACCATCGGGACCAGCGACCACCACGGTGGGGTTCCAGCAGCTCGCCAAATGGTCCCCTGGCACCTCCCCAGCACGCACACGGGCCCAGCAACCTGCCCCAGGATCCCAGAGGATCGCCAAATGGTCCCTAGCACCTCCACAGGCACGACTGGGCCCAGCGACCACGCCAAGAGGGTCCCAGAGGCTTGCCAAATGGTCCCTAGCTCATCCTCAGCACAAGCACGGGCCCCACCGACCCCAAGACGGGTTCCCACCGGCTTGCCAAATGGTCCCTGGCTCCGAGCTCACATGGGCCCCAGCGACTTCAAGACGGTCCCAAGCGGCTCACCAAATGGTACCTGGCTCCTCCACAGCGCCTGGGCCCTGCGACCACACTCGGGTTCCCAGCGGCTGGCAAAATTAAAATGATCCCTGGCACCTCCCCAGCGATCGCAGACAGGCCCCATGGACCTCGCCGGGGGTCACAGGGGCTCAGGCGAAATGGTCCCTGGCTCCTCAGCAATCGCACAGGCCCAAGCGACCCCGCGAGGGTCCCAGCGGCTTGTCAAATTGTCCCTGGCCCCTCCCCCAGCGCAAACACGAGGCCCAGCGACTTTGCGCTGGGTCCCAGCGGCTCGCCAAATGGTCCCTGGGCATCTCCATCGCATGCATAGGCCCCAGTGACTTTTGCGGGGTGCCAGTGGCTCGCTAAATGGTCCCTGGTACATCACCAGAGTGTGCACAAGCCCCAGTGACTTTGTGGGGTCCAAGCAGCTTGCCAAATCGTCCCTGTTCCCTCCCCAGCGCCACGGGCCCAGCGACCACACGCAGGTTCCTAGCGGCTTGACAAATGGTCCCAGGCACATCCCCAGCGCCGCGATGGGCCCCAGCGCAAGAAAGGGGTACCAACAGCTCGCGGAATGGTCCCTGGGCACATCCCCAGCGTGTGCACGGCCCCCAGCGACATCGTGAGGCGTCCCAGCGGCTCGCCAAATGTTCCCTGGCACCTCCCCATCACACGCGACAGGGCCCAGCGACCCCGCTTGGGGTCCCAGTGGCTCGCCAAATGGTTTCTGGCACATCACCAGTACGCACATGCTCGGCATCAGCAACCACGCGCGGGGTCCCAGCAGCTCGCCAAATGGTCCCTGGCACCTCCCCAGCGCACACTGACCCCAGCTACCAGGCGGCAGTCAAGCTGCTCGCAAATGATCCCTGGCACATCCCCAGCACGCCACAGGCCAGAGATGCAGCGCGGGGTCACAGCGGCTCGCCAAACAGTCCCTGGCACCACCCAGCAAGCGCCTGGACTCCAGCGCCCTGCGCGGGGTCCGAGCCTCGCCAAGTTGTCCCTGGCACCTACCCAGCACGCAACTGGGCCCCAGCGAACCGTGCAGGATCCCAGAGGCTCTCGCCAAATGGTCCCTGGCACTCACCAGACCGAGCAAAAGGCCCCAGCGGCCAACCGAATGGTCCCTGCACATCCCTCGCGCAAGCACTGGGCCCAGCGACCCAGCGCAGGGTCCCAGAGGCTTGCCAAATTGGTTCGGGCACATCCACAGCATGCACACACGGGCCAAACGACCCGTGGTGGGATCCAGTGGCTCACCATATGGTCCCTGGCACATCCCCAGCACGCGCACGTGCGGCAAAGCGACACTGCGTGGGGTCCCAGTGGCTCTCCAAATGTTCCCTGGCACGTCCCCCAGCGAGCGCCCTGGACCCAACGACCCTGTGCGGGTTCCCAGAGGCTCGACAAATGGTCCCTGGCACCTCACCCAGCGCGCGACAGGTCCCAGCAACCACGTGGGGTCCCAGCGGCTCACAAATGGTCCTTGTCACATACCCAGCACACACACGGGACCCAGCGACCCCGCTGGGGGTTCCCAGAGGCTCGCCAAATAGTCCCTGGCACCTCCCTGGCGTGCACAGGGCAGCAACATCGTGCTGAGGATTTTGCGGCTTGCCAAATGGTCCCTGGCACATCCCCAGTGACCCCAGCGCGCACACTGGACCCAGCAACCTCACTCGGGGTCCCAGCTGCTCACCAAATGGTCCCTGGCGCCTCCCAGTGTGAGCTCGGGCTCCAGCGACAGCGCCCGGGGTCCCAGCTGCTCATCAAATGGTCCCTGGAAGCTCACTAGCAGTCGCACAGGCCCCAGCGACCCGTGCAGGGACCCAGCAGCTCGCAAATGGTCCCTGGCTCCTACCCAGCATGCACACAGGTCCCAGCAACCACGCAAGGGGTCCCAGCTGCTCAAAGGGTTCCTGGCACATCCCCAGCGTGCGCACAGGGCCCAGTGATTCTGCGCAGGGTCTCAGAGGCTCTAAATGGTCCCTGGCACCTCCCAGTGCGCCGCGACAGGTCCCAGCAACCATGCGCACGGGGTCCCAGCGGCTCGCCAAATGGTTCCTGGCCCCTCCCCAGCATGCAAACACGGGCCCAGCGACCCGTGCAGGGTTCCCAGTGGCTCGCCAAATGTCCCTGGCACCTCCCCAGCGTGCACAGGGCAGCACTCCACGCCAGAGGGAACCAGCGGCTTGCCAAATGGTCCCTGGCCCTCCCCAGCACGTGCACATGGATGAGTGACTCTGCACAGTGTCCCAGAGGCTCGCAAATGGTCCCTGGCACCTCCCCTCGCGTGCACAGGGCAGCGACCGGCGACGGAACCAAGCTGCTTGCCAAATTGTTCCTGGCTCCTCCCCAGCGCCACACGGGCCCAGCAACAACGCGGGTCCCAGTGGCTCACCAAATGTTCCCTGGCACCTCCCCAGCATGCGCACTGGGCACAGCGACATGGCAGGGTTTCCAGCGGTTCGCAAATCGCCCCTGGCACATCCCAGCGCTCGCCAAATGGTCCCTGGACCCAACGACCCTGTGCGGGTTCCCAGAGGCTCGCCAAATGGTCCCTGGCACCTACCCAGCGCGCACACAGGCCAAGCAACCACGCATGGGGTCCCAGCGGCTCACAAATGGTCCTTGTCACATACCTAGCACGCGCCACGGGCCCCAGCGACCTTGCACAGGGTCCGAGGGGCTCGCCAAACTATCCCTGGCGGCTCCCCAATGCGCCAAGACGGGCCCCAGCGACCCTGCACAGGGTCCCAGCTGCTCAACAAATGGTTCCTGGCACCTCACAAGCACACGCACTGATCCAGCGGCCCCTGCATGGTCCCAGCGGTTCGACAAATGGTCTCTGGCACCTCCCCAGCGCTAAGCACAGACGGGCCCCAGAGACCCAGTGCGGGTTCCGAAGCGGCTTGACAATGGTCCCTGGCACCTCCCGGTATGTGCACTTGTCCCAGCGACCCGCGGGGGTACCAGCGGCACGCCAAACAGTCCCTGGCACCTCCACAGCACGCACACAGGGCAAAGCGACGCAGTGTGGGGTCCCAGCGGATCGCCAAACGGTCCTTGGCACCTCCCCAGCATGCTCCCAATCCCCACCAATGCCGCGGCGGGTCCCAGCAGCTCGCTAAACGGTCCCTGTCACCTCCCTAGCGCACTCTGACCCTGTGACCTTGCACAGGGTACGAGGGGCTCGCCAAACTATCCCTGGCGGCTCCCTCAAAGGCAAGACGGGCCCCAGTGACCACGCACAGGGTCCCAGATGCTCGAAAAAATTGCCCCTGGCACCTCACCAGCACACGCACTGGCCCCAGTGATCCCATGCGGGGTCCCAGCGGATCGACAAATGGTCCCTGGCAACTCCTCAGCACGCACACGGGCTCCAGAGACACCGCACGGGTTCCCAGTGGCTCACTAAATGGTCCCTGGCAAATCCCCAGCTCGCGCCCAGTCCCACCGACCCCCGTGGGGTCCCAGCAGCTTGCCTAATGGTCCCTGGCACCACCAGTGCACGCCAGGGGCCCAGCAACCACGCCTGGGTCCCAGCGGCTCGCAAATTCTCCCTGGCCCATCCCCAGCATGCGCACAGGCCACAGAGATCCAGCGCTGGGTCACAGCTGCCCGCCAAACGGTCCCCTGGCACCACTACAGCAAGCGCCCTGGACTCAGCGCCCCGCGCTGGGTCCCGAGCTGCTCGCCAAGTTGTCCCTGGCACCTACCCAGCACGCAACTGGGGCCCCAGCGACCCCGCAAGGGATCCCAGAGGGTTGCCAAATGGTCCCTGGCACCTACCCAGCACGCCAAGACAGGACCAAGCAACCACGCTGGGTCACAGCGTGCTAACCAAACTATCCCTGGCAGCTCCTCAATGCAAGAGACGGGCCCCAGCGAAAATTGCGCGGGTACCAGCGGCACTCCAAAAGTCCCTGGCACCTCCACAGCATGCACACAGGGCAAAGCGACGCAGTGTCGGGTCCCAGCGGATCGCCAAGCGGTCCCTGGCACATCCCCAGCGCGCTCCCAAAACCCACTGACGCCGCGCGGGGTCCCAGCAGCTCGCCAAATGATCCCTGGCACCTACCAAGCACGCAACTGGGCCCAGCGACCCCGTGCGGGATCCCAGAGGCTCGCCAAATGGTCCCTGGCACCTACCCAGCACGCGCACAGGACCAAGCAACCCGCGTTGGGTCACAGCGGATCACCAAACTGTCCCTAGCACCTCCCCAGCGCGCGTACGGGGCCCAGCGACACCACGCGGGGTCACAGCGGCTCGTCAAATGGACCCTGGCATATACCAAGCACACGCACGGGTCCCTGCGACTTCGCGTGGTGTCCCAGCGGCTCGCCAAACTATCCTGGCGCTCCCAACGGCACAAGACGGGCTCCCAGCGACCCCATGGGGTCCCAGCTGCTCGATAAATGGTCCTTGGCACCTCCCCGGCAAGTGCACGGGCCCCAGTGACCAGCGTTGGGTCCCAGCGGCTCGCCAATCCATCCCTGGCACTCCCCAGCGGCGCATGGGTCCCCAGAGACCCTGCACGGGTCCCAGCTGCTCGCCAAATGGTCTCTGGCAACTCCCAGCATGCACACAGGCTACAGCAACTGCGTGGGGTACCAGCGCCTTGGGTCCCCAAACGTCCCTGGCACCTCCCCAGGGCACGCACAGACACTAGCGACCCCATGCGGGACCCAGGCTAGGTATTCCGTCCCTGCCGCCTCCCCAGCCCTGCTAGGGTATTCCGTCCGGGACCCCAGCGACCCCACGGGGTCCCATCTGCTTGCCACATGGACCTAGGCACCTTCACAGCACATGCATGGGCCCCAGCGACCCGTGCAGGGTCCCAGCAACTCTCCAAATGGTCCCTGGCACCTCCCCAGCGGCGCCCAGTCCTGCTTTAAGCGACCCCGCGTGGGGTCCCAGCGGCTTCGCCAAAAATGTCCCTGGCACCTCCCAGCACGCCACTGGGCCCAACAACCGACGCTGAAAACCCAGCGGCTTGCCAAATGGTCCCTGGCACATCCCTCAACGCCAAGACCCCATCGACGCTGACAGGGTCCAAACAGCTCGCCAAATGCTCCCTGGCACCTCCCCAGCACGTGCATCGGCACCATCGATCCCGCCGGTCCCAGCCTATCACCAAATGTACCCTGACACCTCCCAGCACGGCACTGGGCCCAGCGCCCCTGGCAACTCCCAGTGCATGGGTCCCAGGGGCACTCGCCAAAAGGTCCCTGGCACCTCCCCAGCACGCGCTGTGTCCCAGCCTCTCGCCAAATGGTCCCTGGCACATCCACAGCATGCGTACGTGCCCTAGCGACCCCGCGCGAGATCCCAGCAGCTCGCCAAATGGTCCCATGCACCTCCCCAGCACGCGAACAGCGCCCATCGACCCCACGCGGGGTCGCAGCGGCACACCAAACGGTCCCTGGCATCTCCCCAGCAGGAGCACGGAACCAAGCGACCACGCGCGTGTTCCCAGCGGCACGCCAAATTGTCCCTGGCACCTCCCCAGGACACGCACTGGGCCCAGCGACCCCGCGCGGGGTCACAGCAGCACGCCAAACGGTCCCTGGCACCTCCCCAGCACAAGCACGGGGCCCAGCGACCCCGCGGGGGGTCCCAGAGGCTCGCCAAACGGTCCCTGGCACCTCCCCAGCACAAGCACGGGGCCCAGCGACCCCGCGGGAGGTCCCAGAGGCTCGCCAAACGGTCCCTGGCACCTCCTGCACGCCACAGTACCCAGCAGCCCGCGCGGGGTCCCAGAGGGTTGCCAAATGGTCCCTGGCGGCACATCCCCAGTGCGCACAGGACCCAGCAAACCAAGCGCTGGGTCCCAGCTGCCTCGCCAAATGTACCTGGCTCATCCCTAGCGCTGGCATCGGGACCCATGGACCCAACGGGGTTCCAGTGACTCGCTGAATGGTCCCTGGTACCTTATCAGCGTGAGCACGGGCCCCAGCGCACCGTGCGGGTCCCAGCGTCCCTCGCCAAATGGTCCTGGCCCCTACCCCTACCCAGCGCACAGGTCCCAGCAAACCAAACGCAGGGTCCCATCAGCTCTCAAATGGTCCCTGGCACATCCCCGAGCGCATGCACGGACCCTAGCGACTAAACACGGGTCCCAGCGTCCTCCAAATCCCACCTGGCTCATCCCCAGCGTTCACGGACCCAGCGACCTCCCAGGGTGTCCCAGCGGCTCGCCAACTGGTCCTTGGCCCTACCCCTTTTCGCGATAGGGCCCAGTGACCCCATGGGGGTCACAGCATCTCGCCAAATGTTCCCTGGCCCCTCCCCAGCGCGCGACAGGGCCCAGCAAACCCAAGACGGGTCCCTGCAGCTCTCAAATGGTCCCTGGCCTCTCCCAGCATGCGCACGGGGCACAACAATCCCACGCAGGGTCCCAGCGGCTCACCAAAATGATCCCTGGCTCCTCTCCAGTGCGCGCACAGGGCCCAGTGACCCCGTGCGGGGTTCCAGCGCCACGCCAAAGAGTCCCTATCACCTCCCCAGTGTAAGCATGGGTCCCAGCGACCCCGTGCGGGGTCCCAGCGGATCGCCAAATGGCCCTTGGTATCTCCCCCAGTGCAAGCACTGGTCTCAGCGACCCCCCGCGAGGTCCCAGCGGTCTCCAAATGTTCCCTGGCTCCTACCAAACGTGCACTGGGCCCAGAAACCACGCCAAGAGGGGTCCCAGTGGCTCGTGATATGGTCCCTGGCACATCCCCAGCGTGCAAGACGCCCCCAGCGACTTAGCTGGGGCCCAGAGACTCGCCAAATGGTCTCTGGCATATCCCCTGCGCACGGGCCCCAAGCAAAATTGCACGGGTTCTCAGCGGTTCTCCCGAATGGTTCCTGGCACCTCACCAGCATGCGCACGGGCCCCATCGACCCCATGCGGGATCCCAGCGGCTCACCAAATGGTCCCTGGCACCTTCCCAGTGCACGACAGGCCCCAGCTACCAGGCGTGGAGTCACAGCTGCTCGCCAAATGGTCCCTGGCGCCTTTCCCAGGGGGCGACGGGGCACAACCTTTCGCGGGATCCCAGCGGTTCGTCAAATGGTCCCTGGGAGTCCCCACACGCTTCGGGCCCCAGCGAACCGGGCGCTGGGTCCCAGCGGCTTGCAAATGGTACATGGCTCCTCCCCAGCACGCCACGGGAGCCCAGCGACCCCCGGCGGGGGGTCCCAGCGGCAATGACCCTGGCACCTCCCCAGTGCACGCACAGGGCACCGTGACTTTGTGCAGGGTCCAAGAGGCTCCGCACTGGATCCCTGGCACCTCCCCAATGCGCCCACGGGCCCAGCGACCCAGCTGGGGTCCCAGCAGCTCGCAGAATGGTCCCTGGCACATCCCCAGCCGCACACGGACCCCAGCTAGCAGGCATGGAGTCCCATTGGGTCGTGAAATGGCCCCTGGCACTTCCCCAGCGCACACACAGGCCCCAGCAACTTCAAGACGGGGTCCAAGCGGCTCGCAAATTATCCCTGGCACATCCCCAGCACACGACAGGGCCGAGTGACTGCCAAGAGGGTCCCAGAGGCTCGCCAAATGGTCCCTGGCACATCCCCAGCACACGCACAGGGTCGAGTGACTCGAGGGTCCCAGAGGCTCAAATGGTCCCTGCACATCCCAGCGCACGCCTGGGGCCCAGCGACCTCACGCAGGGTCCCAGAGGCTCGGCAAATGTCCCTGGCACCTCCCCATCGCGCGCACGGACCCCAGCAACTCGCCAAATTGTACCTGGCCCCCCCAGTGTGCAAGCACTGGGCCCAGCGACCCAGCGGGGGCTCCCAGCGGCTCGCAAATGATCCCTGGCACATCCCAGCGCAAGACGTGGGCCCCACTACCACGCCAAGATAGTCCCAGAGGCTCGCCAAACGGTCCCTGGCACCTACCCAGTGATCGCGACGGGCCCCAGTGACCTCGAGCAGGGTCCAAGAGGCTCACCAAATGATCCCTGGCATATCCCCAGTGCGATGCACGGCCCCAGCGACCAGGCGGGTGCCAGATGGCTCGCCAAATGCTCCTGGCACCTCCCAGCACGGGCACTGGGCCCAGCAACCCAGCCGCTGGGGTCCCAGTGGCTCACCAAATGGTCCCTGGCACCTCCCCAGCACACCTCCCAATCCCCACTGACGCCGCCGCGTGGGGTCCCAGCAGATCGCCAAATGGTCCCTGGCACCTACCCAGTGCACGCACGTGGGTCCCACTACCGTGCGCATGGTCCCAGAGACTCGCCAAATGGTCCCTGGCACCTACCCAGTGATCGCGACAGGGCCCCAGCGACATCGTGTGGGGTCCCAGCGGCTGCCAAATGGTCCCTGGCACCTCCCCATCGCACGCACAGGGCCCAGCGACCCACCCGGGGGTCCCAGCAGCTCGCCAAATAGTTTCTGGCACATCACCAACACGCACATGCTCGGGCACCAGCTACCAGGCGTGGAGTCCCAGCAGCTCGCAAATGGTTCCTGGCACCTCCCAGCGCACACACGGGCCCCAGCGACCCCGCATGGGTTCCCAGTGGCTCGCCAAATGGTCCCTGGCACCTCCCCCTCGCGTGCACAGGGCAGCGACTTCGTGCAAGAACTAAGCGGCTCGACAAATGGTCCCTGGCCCCTCCACAGCGTGCTCACTGGGCCCAGTGACTCTGCGCAGGGTCCCAGAGGCTCGCAAATGGTCCCTGGCACCTCCACAATGCAGCGCACTGGACCCAGCCACCTCACTCGGGGTCCCAGCTGCTCACCAAATGGTCCCTGGCCTTCCCAGTCCCCATCTCAGGGAGGCCCGGGTCCCAACTGCCATCAAATGGTCCCTGGCACCCACCAGCAGTCGCAGGGGTCCCCAGCCAAGAGGGCTACCATCAAATGGTCCTGGCTCCTACCCAGCGTGAGTACAGGGCCAAGCAACCACATGCGTGGTCCCAGCGGTTCACAAATGGTCCCTGGCCCCACCCCCACGCATCCACGGTGCCCAGCGACCCAGCGCAGTGTCCCAGCGGCTTTCAAATGGTCCCTGGCCCGTCCCCAGCGCATGCACGGGGCCCAGCGACTCGGGCGGGGTACCAGATGGCTTGCCAAATGGTCCAAGGCAACTCCCCAGCGCACGCACTGGGGCCCAGCGACCCAGCGGTGGGTGTCCCAGTGGCTCGCCAACTGGTCCCTGGCTCCTACCCAGCACTCCCACAGGGCCCAGTGACCCCGTGGGGTCACAGCATCTCGCCAAATGTTCCCTGGCCCCTCCCCAGCGCTCGCACAGGGCCCAGCAAACCCGCACGGGGTCCCTGCAGCTCTCAAATGGTCCCTGGCCTCTCCCCAGCTGCTACGGGCACAACAATCCACGCAGAGGGTCCCAGCGGCTCACCAAAATGATCCCTGGCTCCTCTCCAATCGCCAGCACAGGGCCCCAGTGACCCCAGCAGGGGTTCCAGCGCCCACGCCAAGAGTCCCTATCACCTCCCAGTGTAAGCATGGGTCCCAGCGACCAGCAGCGGGTCCCAGCGGATCGCCAAATGGCCCTGGTATCTCCCAGTGCAAGCACTGGTCTCAGCGACCCCGCGAGGTCCCAGAGGCTCTCCAAATGTTCCTGGCTCCTACCAAAGCGTGCGACTGGGCCCAGAAACCACGCCGCAGGGGTCCCAGTGGCTCGCAAATGGTCCCTGGCACATCCCCAGCATCGCCCACGGGCCCCCAGCGACTTAGCTGGGGCCCAGAGACTCGCCAAATGGTCCCTGGCATATCCCCAGCGCCGCACGGGCCCCAAGCAAAAATTGCACAGGTTCTCAGCGGTTCTCCGAATGGTTCCTGGCACCTCACCAGCATGCGACGGGCCCCATCGACCCCATGCGGGATCCCAGTGGCTCACCAAATGGTCCCTGGCACCTTCCCAGTGCACGCACAGGCCCCAGCTACCAGGCGTGGAGTCACAGCGGCTCGCCAAATGGTCCCTGGCGCCTTCCCAGGGGGGACGCGGGCACAACCTCAGCGGGATCCCAGAGGCTTGTCAAATGGTCCCTGGCGAGTCCCCAGCGCCAAGCTCGGGCCCCAGCGAACGGGCGCTGGGTTCCAGCGACTCTCCAAATGGTACATGCATCCTCCCAGCATCGCCAAGACGGAGCCCAGCGACCTGCGCGGGGTCCCAGCGGCAAATGACCCTGGCACCTCCCCAGTGCACGCACAGGGCACCGTGACTTTGTGCAGGGTCCAAGAGGCTCCAAATGATCCCTGGCACCTCCCCAGCACGGGCCCAGCCCACTCCAGCTGCTGGGGTCCCAGCAGCTCGCAGAATGGTCCCTGGCACATCCCCAGTGCACACGGGACCCCAGCTAGCAGGCGGAGGTCCCATTGGGTCGCCAAATGGCCCCTGGCACTCCCCCCAGCGCCACACACAGGCCCCAGCATCAACCCTGGGGGTCCGGCTCGCAAATGATCCCTGGCACATCCCCAGCAAACGACTGGGCCCCAGTGACTGGCGTCCTGAGAGGGTCCCAGAGGTTCAAATGGTCCCTGGCACATCCCAGCGCACGCCTGGGGCCCAGCGACCATGCAGGGGTCCCAGAGGTCGGCAAATGGTCCCTGGCACCTCCCCAGCACGCCACTGGACGACACCAGCAACCTCGCCAAATTGTACCTGGCCCTCCCAGTGTGCAAGCACGGGGCCCAGCGACCCAGCTGGGTCCCAGCGGCTCGCAAATGATCCCTGGCACATCCCCCAGCGAGCACACGGGCCCCACTACCACGCGCGATAGTCCCAGATGCTCAAAAACGGTCCCTGGCACCTACCCAGTGATCGCCACGGGCCCCAGTGACCTCGAGCAGGGTCCAAGAGGCTCACCAAATGATCCCTGGCATATCCCCAGCGCATGCACGGGCCCCAGCGGCCCGCAAGGGGTGCCAGATGGCTCGCCAAATGGTCCCTGGCACCTCCCAGCACTCCCCAATCCCCACTGACGCCGCGTGGGGTCCCAACAGATCGCCAAATGGTCCCTGGCACCTCCCCAGTGCACAAGAGTGTCCAGCAACCACGCCGCTGGGTCCCAGTGGCTCGCCAAATGGTCCCTGGCACCTCCCCAGCATGCGATTGGCACAGCGACACCGCGGGCACAGCGTTTCGCCGAATCGTCCCTGGCACATCCCCAGCATGCACACGGACCCTAGGGATCTGCACGGGTTCCCAGCAGCTCTCCAAATGTTCCTGGCACGCCCCAGCGGCGCCCTGGACCCAACGACCCTGTGCGGGTTCCCAGAGGCCCCAAATGTTCCCTGGCACCACCCCAGCATGCACTGGGCACAAGGGGGTCCAAGCGGCTCACAAATGGTCCTTGTCACATACCCAGCACGCCACAGGCCCCAGTGACCCAAGGGACCCAGGCTCGCCAAACTATCCTGGCGGCCCCCACCCAGCCAAGACGACCCCAGCAAACAAGACAGGGTCCCAGCTGCTCAACAAATGGTTCCTGGCACCTCCTCACAAGCACACGACTGGCTCCAGCGACCCCGAACGGGGTCCCAGCGGCCTCGCCGAATGGTCCCTGGCACCTCACCAGCGCAAGCACTGGGCCCAGCGACCCAGCTTGGGCTCCCCAGAGGCTCGCATAAATGGTCCCTGGCACATCCCAGCGTGCGCATCATGGCCCCACAACCTCGCGCGCATGGTCCCAGAGGCTCGCCAAACGGTCCCTGGCACCTCCCCAGTGATCGCACGGCCCCAGTGACCTCGAGCAGGGTCCCAGAGGCTTGCCAAATGGTCCCTGGCATATCCCCAGCTCACGCACGGGCCCCAGGGACCGCACGGGTTCCCAGCGGCTCTCCAAATGTTCCTGGCATGTCCCCAGCAAGCCCTGGACCCAACGACGCTGTGCGGGTTCCAAGAGGGTCGCCAAATGGTCCCTGGCACCTACCCAGTGCGCACACAGGGCCAAGCAACCACGCATGGGGTCCCAATGGCTCACAAATGGTCCCTGGCACCTCCCCAGCACGCTCCCATTCCCCACTGACGCAGCGTGGGGTCCCAGCAGCTCGACAAATGGCCCCTGGCACCTACCCAGTGTGCGCACAGTGCCCAGCATCCACTTTGCAAGGGGTCCCAGTGGCTCGGGCCAAATGTTCCCTGGCACCTCCCCAGCATGCGCACTGGGCCCCAGGGACTCCCGGGGGTTCAACGGCTCTCCAAATGTTCCCTGGCACGTCCCCAGCGAGCGCCCTGGACCCAACGATCCTGTGCAGTTTCCCAGAGGCTCGCCAAATGGTCCCTGGCACCTACCCAGCGCACACACAGGGCCAAGCAACCACGCATGGGGTCCCAGCGGCTCACAAATGGTCCTTGTCACATACCCAGCACGCTCACGGGCCCCAGCGACCTTGCACAGGGTCCGAGGGGCTCGCCAAACTATCCCTGGCGGCTCCCCAATGCGCGCACGGGCCCCAGCGACCCCGCACAGGGTCCTAGCTGCTCAACAACTGGTTCCTGGCACCTCACAAGCACACGCACTGGCTCCAGCGGCCCCGTGCGAGGTCCCAGCGGCTCAAAAAATAGTCCCTGGCACATCCCCAGTGCACGCACGGACCACAGTGAATTCGCACGTGGTCCCAGCGTCTCACCAAATGGTACCTGGCTCCTCCCCAACGTGCGCACAGGGCCCAGAAACCACGCTGTGGGGTCCCAGCTGCTCGTAAATGGTCCCTGGACCCTCCCAACGCACGACGGGCCCAGCAACACCGGGTCCCCAGCAAATGGGGTCCCAGCAGCTCGCCAAATTGTCCCTGGCTCATCCCCAGCTCGTTGGCACGGTACCCAGCGACCCCCAAGCAGGGGTCCCAGCTGCTGCCGAATGGTCCCTGGCACCTCCCAAGTGCGTGCACGGGCCCATGGATCCCGGGGGTCCCAGTGGCTCGCCAAATTGTACCTGGCTCATTCCCAGCATTGGCACGGGACCCAGCGACCCGCTAAGGGGTCCCAGTGGCTCACCGAATGGTCCCTGGCACCTCCCAAGTGCTTGCACGGGCCCATGGACCCCAGGGGTCCCAGTGGCTCGCCGAATGGTCCCTGGCACCTTATCAGCACGCGACGGGCCCCAGCGACCGGCAAGGGATCCCAGCGGCTCTCGCCAAATGGTCCCTGGATCCTACCCAGCGTGCACAGGTTCCAGCAAACCAGCGAGGTCCCATCAGCTCTCAAATGGTCCCTGGCACATCCCCAGCGCGCACACGGACCCCAGCGACTAAGCACGGGGTCCCAGCGTCCCTCCAAATGGTACCTGGCTCATCCCCAGCGTTGTACGGGACCCAGCGACCCAAAGGGGTCCCGCAAAACTTGCAAAATTGTCCCTTGCTCATACCCAGTGCAATCACAGGGCCATGCAACCCACGGCAGGTAAGAGCGGCACGTAAATGGTCCCTGGCCCCTCCCCAACGTGCGACAGTGCCCAGCATCCACGCGCGGGTCCCAACAGCTTGCAAATGGTCCCTGGCACATCCCCAGCGTGGGCACGGGATGAGTGACTTTGGAAGGGTCCCAGCGTCTCGCCAAATGGTAACTGGCACCTCCCAGCACAAGCACGGGACCCAGCGACCCCATGCTTGGTCTCAGCAGCTCGGCAAATGGTCCCAAGCACCTATCCAGCGCACTCAAAGGGCTCAGCAACCCGCAGCGTGTGGTTCCAATGGCTCGTAAATGGTCCCTGGCACATCCCCCCAGAGCACACAGACCCCATCGACTTTGGACGGGGTCCAAACAGCTCACCGAATGGTCCCAGGCACCTCCCAGTGTGCGCACGGGCCCAGTGACTTTGCAAAGGGTCCCAGCAGCTCGCCAAATGGTACCTGGCTCATCCCCAGCTGGCATGGGACCCAGCTGACCCCAAGATCGGGTCACAGCTGCTCGCTGAATGGTCCATGGCACCTCCCAGCATGTACACGGGCCCAGTGACCCCGCAGGGTCCCAGCGGCTCACCAAATGGTCTCTGGCACCTCCCCAGCGAGCGCCCAGGGCCCACCGACCCCTTGGGGTTCCAGTGGCTCGCCAAATGGTAACTGGCATCTCCCCAACACAAGCACGGGCCCCAGCAACCCTGTGCGGGGTCCCAGCAACTTGGCAAATGGTCCCAGGCACCTATCCAGCGCACTCACAGGGCCCAGCGCCACGCAGCGTGTGGTCCCAGTGACTCGCAAATGGTCACTGGCACATCCCCAGAGCGCCGCGACGGACCCCATCGACTTTGGACGAGGTCCAAACAGCTCGCCCGAATGGTCCCTGGCACCTCCCAGTGTGAGCACGGGGCCATTGACCCCCAGCGGGGTCCCAGTGGCTCGCCGAATGGTCCCTGGCACCTTACCAGCATGAGCACGGGCCCCAGCGACCCCGTCAAGGGGTCCCAACAACTCGCCAAATGGTCCATGGCTCCTACCCAGCGGCGCACAAGGCCCAGCAACCACGTCGGATTCCCAGCAGCTCACAAATGGTCCCTGGCTCATCCCCAGCGTGGGCACGGGACCCAGCGACTCACGCTAGGGGTCCCAGCAGGCTCGCCAAATGGTCCCTGGCTCCTACCCAGCGCATGCACGGCCCTAGCGATTTCTAGCAGGATCCCAGCAGCTCACCAAATGTTATCTGGCTCCTCCCAGTGTGCACAATGGGCTCTATGACCAAGCTGGCTCCCAGCTGCTCGCAAATTGTCCCTGGCTCGTACCCAGTGCAAGCACAGGGCCCCTGCAACCACGCGTGTGTGGTCCCAGCAGCTCGCCAAATGGTCCCTGGAACCTCCCCAAGCGTGTGCACCGGGGCCCAGTGACCCCGCAAGAGGGTCCCAGCAGCTCACCAAATGGTCCCTGGCACCTCCCAGTGTCGCACAGGTCCCACCGCTGGGTCCCAGAAATGGTAACTGGCACCCCCCAGGACAAGCACGGGTCCCAGTGACCCTGTGCGGGGTCCCATAATTGGTCCCTAGCACCTCCCCAGGACAAGCACGGACCCCATCGACTTCACACAGGGTCCAAACAGCTCGCCAAATGCTCCGTGGCACCTCCCAGCACGTGCACAGGCACCAGCGATCCCGCGCCGGGTCCCAGCCTATCACCAAATATACCCTGACACCTCCCCAGCACACGCACTGGGCCCAGCGTCCCAGCTGGGTCCCAACGGCACGCCAAAAAGGTCCCAGAGGCTCGACAAATGGTCCCTGGCACATCCCCAGCCAAGACATCGGGCCCCAGCGACCCGTGCTGGGTCCCAGCGTCGCCAAATGGTCCCTGGCTCTATCCAGCCGCACAAGGCCCAGCAACCCACGCACGGATTCCCAGCAGCTCGCAAATGGTCCCTGGCACATCCCCAGCACGGGCACAGGCCCCAGCAACTTTGCGAGGGTTTCCCAGCGGCTCACTAAATGGTCTCTGGCACATCCCCAGCATGCACGACGGGGCCCACCAGCTGACCCGTGCTGGGTCCCAAAGCGGCTCGCCAAATGGTCCTGGCTCCTACCCAGCGCAAGACAAGGCCCAGCAACCACGCACGACGGATTCCCAGCAGCTCGCAAGTGGTCCCTGGCACATCCCCAGCACGGGCACAGGCCCCAGCAACTTTGTGAGGGTTGCCAGCGGCTCGCGAAATGGTCTCTGGCACATCCCCAGCGCACGCACGGGCCACAGCGATTTCTAGCGGGGTCCCAGCAGCTCACCAAATGGTACCTGGTTCCTCCCCAGCACGTGCACTGGCCCCACGACCTCGTGCAGGGTCCCAGAGGCTGACCAAATGGTCCCTGCCACATCCCCAGCGGGCACATGGACCCCAGCGACTTCGCGCGGGGTCCCAGCGTCTCGCCAAATGGTTCCTGGCTCATCCCCAGCGTGGGCACAGGACCCAGCGACCCCACGATGGGTCCGAGCGGCTCGCCAATGGTCCCTGGCACCTCCCCAGTGCGCCCACGGGCCCATGGACACCGTGCGGGGGTTCCAGTGGCTCGCGAATGGTCTCTGGCACCTTACCAGCAGCGGACGGGCCCCAGCGACCCCACGCGGGTTCCCAGCGGCTCGCAAAATTGTCCCTGGCTCGTGCCCAGTGCAAACACAGGGCCCTGCAACCATGCGTGGGGTCCCAGCAGCTCGCCAAATGGTCCCTGGCACCTCCCCCGCACGCACTGGGCCCAACAACCCATTACCGAGATCACAGCGGCTCACCAAATGGTCCCTGGCAACTCCCCAGCACGCGCGTGACAGGGCCCACTAAACCCGCAGGCGGTCCCAGTGGCTCGCTAAATGTTAACTGGCACCTCCTCAGCACAAGCATCGGCCCCATGACCCGTGCGGGGTCCCAGCAGCTCGGCAAATGGTTCCAGGCACTATCCAGCGCACGCAGGGCCCAGCTACCACGCTGCGGTGGTCCCAGTGGTTCGCAAATGGTCCATGGCACATCCCCAGAGTGCGCACGGACCCCATCGACAAGCACAGGGTCCAAACAGCTCACCGAATGGTCCCTGAACCTCCCCAGCGCATGCACGGGCCAGCGACTTTGCGAGGGTCCCAGCGCTCGCCAAATGGTACCTGGCTCATCCCCAGCACCCAAGACGGGCCCAGCGACCTCAAGACGGGGTCCCAGCTGCTCGCCAAATGATCCCTGGCAACCCCCAGCATGCACACAGGCTACAGCGACTTTCGTGGGGTACCAGCGGCTCGCCAAACGCCCCTGGCACCTCCCAGGGCACGCACGACACTCAGCGACCCCGCGGGGACCCAGCGGCTAGGTATTCCGTCCCTGCCGCCTCCCCAGCGTCGTTGGCTCCCCAGCGACCCCACACACGGGTCCCATCTGCTTGCCAAATGGACCCAGGCACCTTCACAGCATGCATGGGCCCCAGCGACGACGTGCGGGGTCCCAGCTGGCTCCAAATGGTCCCTGGCACCTCCCCAGCGTCGCCCAGTCCCAAGCGACCAGCGTGGGGTCCCAGTGGCTCGCCAAAATGTCCCTGGCACCTCCCCAGCACGCTCACTGGGCCCAACAACCCGCGAGAACCCAGCGGCTTGCCAAATGGTCCCTGGCACATCCCCAGAACGGCAACGGACCCCATCGACCGCACAGGGTCCAAACAGCTCGCCAAATGCTCCCCTGGCACCTCCCCAGCACGTGCGGGCACCATCGATCCCGCGCGGGTCCCAGCCTATCACCAAATGTACCCTGGCACTCTCCCAGCACGCTCACTGGGCCCAACAAACACGAGAACCCAGCGGCTTGCCAAATGGTCCCTGGCACATCCCAGAACGCTGCACGGACCCCATCGACCAAGACAGGGTCCAAACAGCTCGCCAAATGCTCCCTGGCACCTCCCCAGCACGTGCACGAGCACCATCGATCCCGCGCCGGGTCCCAGCGGCACGCCAAAAGGTCCCTGGCACCTCCCCAGCACGCGCTGTGTCCCAGCCTCTCGCCAAAAGGTCCCTGGCACCTCCCCAGCACGCGCTGTGTCCCAGCCTCTCGCCAAATGGTCCCTGGCACATCCACAGCATGCGTCGTGCCCCAGCTGACCCCCGCGAGATCCCAGCAGCTCGCCAAATGGTCCCATGCACCTCCCCAGCACGCGAACAGCGCCCATCGACCCCACGCGGGGTCGCAGCAGCACACCAAACGGTCCCTGGCATCTCCCCAGCAGGAGCACGGAACCAAACGACCACGCGCGTGTTCCCAGCGGCACGCCAAATTGTCCCTGGCACCTCCCCAGGACACGCACTGGGCCCAGCGACCCGCAGCGGGTCACAGTAGCACGCCATAAACGGTCCCTGGCACCTCCTCAGCACAAAGCACTGGGGCCCAGCGACCGCTGGGGGGGTCCCAGAGGCTCGCCAAACGGTCCCTGGCACCTCCCCAGCACAAGCACGGGGCCCAGCGACCCCGCGGGAGGTCCCAGAGGCTCGCAAAATTGTCCCTGGCTCGTGCCCAGTGCAAACACAGGGCCCTGCAACCATGCGTGGGGTCCCAGCAGCTCGCCGAATGGTCCCTGGCACCTCCCCAGTGCGCCCACGGGGCCCATGGACACCGTGCGGGGTTCCAGTGGCTCGCCGAATGGTCTCTGGCACCTTACCAGCACGCGCACGGGCCCCAGCGACCCCCACGCCGGTTCCCAGCGGCTCTAAAATTGTCCTGGCTCGTGCCCAGTGCAAACACAGGGCCCTGCAACCATGCGTGGAGTCCCAGCAGCTCGCCAATTGATCCTTGGCACCTCCCCAGCGCACGCACAGGGCCCACCAAACCCGTGCGCGGTCCCAGTGGCTCGCTAAATGTTAACTGGCACCTCCCCAGCACAAGCACGGGCCCCAGCGACCCGTGCGGGGTCCCAGCAGCTCGGCAATTGGTTCCAGGCACCTATCCAGCGCACGCACAGGGCCCAGCTACCACGCGTGTGGTCCCAGTGGTTCGCAAATGGTCCCTGGCACATCCCCAGAGTGCGCACGGACCCCATCGACTTCGCACAGGGTCCAAACAGCTCACCGAATGGTCCCTGGAACCTCCCCAGCGCATGCACGGCCGCCAGCGACTTTGCGAGGGGTCCCAGCGTCTCGCCAAATGGTCCCTGGCACCTCCCCAGCACGCACACGGACCCCAGAGACACCGCACGGGTTCCCAGTGGCTCACTAAATGGTCCCTGGCAAATCCCCAGCTCGCGCCCAGTCCCCACCGACCCCGCGTGGGGTCCCAGCAGCTTGCCTAATGGTCCCTGGCACCTACTCAGTGCACGCTCAGGGCCCAGCAACCACGCGTGGGGTCCCATGCTCGTAAAATTCTCCCTGGCCCATCCCCAGCATGCGCACAGGCCACAGAGATCCAGCTTGGGGTCACAGCTGCCGCCAAACGGTCCCTGGCACCACTACAGCAGCGCCCTGGACTCAGCGCCCCCTCATGGGTCCCAGCAGCTCGCCAAATGATCCCTGGCACCTACCAAGCACGCAACTGGGCCCCAGCGACCCCTGCAAGTGGGGATCCCAGAGGCTCGCCAAATGGTCCCTGGCACCTACCCAGCACGCCAAGACAGGACCAAGCAACCACGCTGCTGGGTCACAGCGGATCACCAAACTGTCCCTAGCACCTCCCCAGCGCGCGTACGGGGCCCAGCGACACCACGCGGGGTCACAGCGGCTCGCCAAATGGACCCTGGTATATACCAAGCACACGACGGGTCCCTGCGACAAGGCGTGGTGTCCCAGCGGCTCGCCAAACTATCATGGCGGCTCAACGCGCAAGACTAGCGACCCGCATGGGGTCCCAGCTGCTCGATAAATGGTCCTTGGCACCTCCCGGCAAGTGCACGGGCCCCAGTGACTTCGCATTGGGTCCCAGCGCTCGCCAATCCATCCCTGGCACCTCCCAGCGCGCGCATGGGTCCCAGAGACCCTGCACGGGGTCCCAACTGCTCGCCAAATGGTCTCTGGCAACTCCCAGCATGCACACAGGCTACAGCAACTGCGTGGGGTACCAGCGCCCGCGTAAACGTCCCTGGCACCTCCCAGGGCACGACGGACACAGCGACCCCATGCGGGGACCCAGCGGCTAGGTATTCCGTCCCTGTCGCCTCCCCAGCGTCCGTTCGAACCCCAGCGACCCCACGGGGTCCCATCTGCTGCCACATGGACCCAGGCACCTTCACAGCACATGCATGGGCCCCAGCGACCCGTGCGTGGGTCCCAGCGGCTCTCAAATGGTCCCTGGCACCTCCCAGCGTCGCCCAGTCCCAAGCGACCCAGCGTGGGGTCCCAGCTTCGCCAAAATGTCCCTGGCACCTCCCAGCACGCTCACTGGGCCCAACAACCGCACGAGAACCCAGCGGCTTGCCAAATGGTCCTGGCACATCCCAGAGCGCGCACGGACCCCATCGACTTCGCACAGGGTCCAAACAGCTCGCCAAATGCTCCCTGGCACCTCCCCAGCACGTGCACGGGCACCATCGATCCCGCGCCGGGTCCCATCCTATCACCAAAATGTACCCTGACACCTCCCCAGCACGCGCACTGGGCCCAGCGTCCCCGCGCGGGGTCCCAGCGGCACGCCAAAAGGTCCCTGGCACCTCCCCAGCACGCTGTGTCCCAGCCTCTCGCTAAATGGTCCCTGGCATCCACAGCATGCGTGCGTGCCCCTAGCGACCCTGCGCGAGATCCCAGCAGCTCGCCAAATGGTCCCATGCACCTCCCCAGCACGCTGAACAGCGCCCATCGACCCCACGCGGGTCGCAGCGGCACACCAAACGGTCCCCTGGCATCTCCCCAGCAGGACGGAACGGACCACGCTACAGGCTGTTCCCAGCGGCACGCCAAATTGTCCCTGGCACCTCCCCAGGACACGCATTGGGCCCAGCGACCCCGGGCAAGTGGGGGTCACAGCAGCACGCCAAAACGTCCCCTGGCCTCCTCAGCACAAGCACGGGCCCAGCGACTGGGCTGGGGGTCCCAGAGGCTCGCCAAACGGTCCCTGGCACCTCCCCAGCACAAGCACGGGCCCCATGACCCAGAGGTCCCAGAGGCTCGCAAATTGTCCCTGGCTCGTGCCCAGTGCAAACACAGAGCCCTGCAACCATCGTGGGGTCCCAGCAGCTCGCCAAATGGTCCCTGGCACCTCCCCAGCACGCACTGGGCCCAAACAACCGCACACGAGATCACAGCTGCTCACCAAATGGTCCCTGGCGGGAACTCCCCAAGCGTGCGCAGGGGCCCACCAAACCCGTCCGGGTCCCAGTGGCTCGCTAAATGTTAACTGGCACCTCCCCAGCACAAGCACGGGCCCCAGCGACCCCGCGCGGGGTCCCAGCAGCTCGGCAAATGGTTCCAGGCACCTATCCAGCGCCCCGACAGGGCCCAGCTACCACGCGTGTGGTCCCAGTGGTTCGCAAATGGTCCCTGGCACATCCCCAGAGTGCGACGGACCCCATCGACTTCAAGACAGGGTCCAAACAGCTCACCGAATGGTCCCTGGAACCTCCCCAGCGCATGCACGGCCGCCAGCGACTTTGCGAGGGGTCCCAGCGTCTCGCCAAATGGTACCTGGCTCATCCCCAGCATGCACACAGGCTACAGCGACTTTGCGTGGGGTACCAGCGTCTATTAAACGTCCCTGGCACCTCCCAGGCATACGGACACTAGCGACCCCATCACGGGGACCCAGCGGCTAGGTATTCCGTCCCTGCCGCCTCCCCAGCGTCCGTTGGGACTAGCGACCCCACGGGTCCCATCTGCTGCCACATGGACCTAGGCACCTTCACAGCACATGCATGGGCCCCAGCGACCCCGTGCGGGGTCCCAGCGGCTCTCCAAATGGTCCCTGGCACCTCCCCAGCGTGCGCCCAGTCCCAAGCGACCCGGCGTGGGGTCCCAGCGGCTCGCCAAAATGTCCCTGGCACCTCCCCAGCACGCTCACTGGGCCCAACAACCGCACGCGAGAACCCAGCGGCTTGCCAAATGGTCCCTGGCACATCCCAGAACGCTGCGACGGACCCCATCGACTTCTTTGACAGGGTCCAAACAGCTCGCCAAATGCTCCTGGCACCTCCCAGCACGTGCGTGCCGAGCACCATCGATCCAGCGCCGGGTCCCAGCGGCACCAAAAGGTCCCTGGCACCTCCCAGCCGCGCTGTGTCCCAGCCTCTCGCCAAAAGGTCCCTGGCACCTCCCAGCACGCTGTGTCCCAGCCTCTCGCCAAATGGTCCCTGGCACATCCACAGCAAGGGTGCGTGCCCTAGCGACCCTTGTGAGATCCCAGCAGCTCGCCAAATGGTCCCATGCACCTCCCCAGCACGCGAACAGCGCCCGACCCGACAGCCGAGCGGCACAACCAAACGTCCCTGGCATCTCCCCAGCAGGAGCACGGAACCAAGCGACCCGCGGCGTGTTCCCAGCGGGCACGCCAAATTGTCCCCTGGCACCTCCCCAGGACACGCACTGGGCCCCAGCGACCCCGCAGCGGGTCACAGCAGCAACGCTTCAAACGGTCCCTGGCACCTCCTCAGCACAACATCGGGCCCAGCGACCCCGCTGGGGGTCCCAGAGGCTCGCCAAGCGGTCCCTGGCACCTCCCAGCACAAGCAGGGGCCCAGCGACCCAGCAGGAGGTCCCAGAGGCTCGCAAAATTGTCCCTGGCTCGTGCCCAGTGCAAACACAGGGGCCCTGCAACCAAGCGTGGGGTCCCAGCAGCTCGCCGAATGGTCCTGGCACCTCCCAGTGCGCCCACAGGGCCCATGGACACCGTCTTAAGGGGTTCCAGTGGCTCGCCGAATGGTCTCTGGCACCTTACCAGCACGCCAAGACGGGCCCAGCGACCCCATCGCGGGTTCCCAGCGGCTCGCAAAATTGTCCCTGGCTCGTGCCCAGTGCAAACACAGGGCCCTGCAACCATGCGTGGAGTCCCAGCAGCTCGCCAATTGATCCTTGGCACCTCCCCAGCGCACGCACAGGGCCCACCAAACCCGTCTTGTGCCCCCAGTGGCTCGCTAAATGTTAACTGGCACCTCCCCAGCACAAGCACGGGCCCCAGCGACCCCGTGCGGGGTCCCAGCAGCTCGGCAAATGGTTCCAGGCACCTATCCAGCGCACGCACAGGGCCCAGCTACCACGCGTGTGGTCCCAGTGGTTCGCAAATGGTCCATGGCACATCCCCAGAGTGCGCACGGACCCCATCGACTTCGCACAGGGTCCAAACAGCTCACCGAATGGTCCCTGGAACCTCCCCAGCGCATGCACGGCCGCCAGCGACTTTGCGAGGGGTGCCAGCGTCTCGCCAAATGGTCCCTGGCACCTCCCCAGCACGCACACGGACCCCAGAGACACCGCACGGGTTCCCAGTGGCTCACTAAATGGTCCCTGGCAAATCCCCAGCTCGCGCCCAGTCCCCACCGACCCCGCGTGGGGTCCCAGCAGCTTGCCCACGGTCCCTGGCACCTACTCAGTGCACGCTCAGGGCCCAGCAACCACGCGCGGGGTCCCAGCGGCTCGCAAATTCTCCCTGGCCCATCCCCAGCATGCGCACAGGCCACAGAGATCCAGCGCGGGGTCACAGCGTCTCGCCAAACGGTCCCTGGCACCACTACAGCAAGCGCCCTGGACTCAGCGCCCCTGCACGGGTCCGAGCGACTCGCCAAGTTGTCCCTGGCACCTACCCAGCACGCAACTGGGCCCCCAGCGATTGACCCCGTCTTGGGATCCCAGAGGCTCGCCAAATGGTCCCCGGCACCTACCCAGCACAGCGCAAAGGACCAAGCAACCAATGCGTTGGGTCACAGCGGCTAACAAACTATCCCTGGCAGCTCCCCAATGCGGCAGACGGGCCCCATGACGACCTGGCGGTACCAGCGACTCCAAAAGTCCCTGGCACCTCCACAGCATGCACACAGGGCAAAGCGGCGCAGTGTCAGGTCCCAGCGGATCGCTAAGCGGTCCCTGGCACATCCCCAGCGCTCCCAAAACCCACTGACGCGGCGGGTCCCAGCAGCTCGCCAAATGATCCCTGGCACCTACCAAGCACGCAACTGGGCCCCAGCGACCCCGTGCGGGATCCCAGAGGCTCGCCAAATGGTCCCTGGCACCTACCCAGCACGCGCACAGGACCAAGCAACCACGCGTTGGGTCACAGCGGATCACCAAACTGTCCCTAGCACCTCCCCAGCGCGCGTACGGGGCCCAGCGACACCACGCGGGGTCACAGCGGCTCGTCAAATGGACCCTGGCATATACCAAGCACCGCATACGGGTCCCTGCGACTTCGCGTGGTGTCCCAGCGGCTCGCCAAACTATCCTTGGCGGCTCCCCAACGCGCGCACGGGCCCCAGCGACCCCGCATGGGGTCCCAGCTGCTCGATAAATGGTCCTTGGCACCTCCCCCGGCAAGTGCACGGGCCCCAGTGACTTCGCATTGGGTCCCAGCGGCTCGCCCAATCCATCCTGGCACCTCCCAGCGCGCGCATGGGTCCCAGAGACCCTGCGGGGTCCCAACTGCTTTCGCCAAATGGTCTCTGGCAACTCCCAGCATGCACACAGGCTACAGCAACTTTGCGTGGGGTACCAGCGCCTCGCCAAACGTCCCTGGCACCTCCCAGAACGCATACGGACACCTAGCGACCCCATGGGGGACCCAGCGGCTAGGTATTCCGTCCCTGCCGCCTCCCAGCGTCCGTTCAGACTAGCGACCCCCACGAGGTCCCATCTGCTGCCACATGGACCTAGGCACCTTCACAGCACATGCATGGGCCCCAGCGACCCCGTGCACGGGGTCCCAGCGGCTCTCAAATGGTCCCTGGCCCCTCCCCAGCGTGCGCCCAGTCCCAAGCGACCCCGCGTGGGGTCCCAGCGGCTCGCCAAAATGTCCCTGGCACCTCCCCAGCACGCTCACTGGGCCCAACAACAACCGCAGAACCCAGTGGCTTGCCAAATGGTCCCTGGCACATCCCCAGAACGCGCACGGACCCCATCGACTTCGCACAGGGTCCAAACAGCTCGCCAAATGCTCCCTGGCACCTCCCCAGCACGTGCACGGGCACCATCGATCCCGCGCCGGGTCCCAGCCGATCACCAAATGTACCCTGACACCTCCCCAGCACGCGCACTGGGCCCAGCGTCCCCGCGCGGGGTCCCAGCTGCACGCCAAAAGGTCCCTGGCACCTCCCAGCACGCGCTGTGTCCCAGCCTCTCGCCAAATGGTCCCTGGCACATCCACAGCATGCGTACGTGCCCTAGCGACCCCGCGCGAGATCCCAGCAGCTCGCCAAATGGTCCCATGCACCTCCCCAGCACGCCAACAGCGCCCATCACCCACGCTGGTCGCAGCGGCACACCAAACGGTCCCTGGCATCTCCTCAGCAGGAGCACGAACCAAGCGACCACAAGTGTTCCCAGCGGCACGCCAAATTGTCCCTGGCACCTCCCCAGGACACGATTGGCCCAGCGACCGCTGCTGGGTCACAGCAGCACGCCAAACGGTCCCTGGCACCTCCTCAGCACAAGCACGGGCCCATGACCCGCTGGGGTCCCAGAGGCTCGCCAAACGGTCCCTGGAAAACCTCCCCAGCACAAGACGGGCCCAGCGACCCGCTGGGAGGTCCCAGAGGCTCGCAAAATTGTCCCTGGCTCCTGCCCAGTGCAAACAGGCCCTGCAACCATGCTGGGGTCCCAGCAGCGCCAAATGGTCCCTGGCACCCCCAGCGCACGCACTGGGCCCAACAACCGCACACGAGATCACAGCGGCTCACCAAATGGTCCCTGGCAACTCCCCAGCGTGCACTGGGGCCCACCAAACCCGTCTTGGGTCCCAGTGGCTCGCTAAATGTTAACTGGCACCTCCCAGCACAAGCCACGGGCCCCAGCGACCCGCTTGGGGTCCCAGCAGCTCGGCAAATGGTTCCAGGCACCTATCCAGCCTGACGCACAGGGCCCAGCTACCACGCGCGTGTGGTCCCAGTGGTTCGCAAATGGTCCCTGGCACATCCCCAGAGTGCGCGACGGACCCCATCGACCAAGCACAGGGTCCAAACAGCTCACCGAATGGTCCCTGGAACCTCCCAAGCGCATGCACGGCCGCCAGCGACTTTGCGGGGTCCCAGCGTCTCGCCAAATGGTACCTGGCTCATCCCAGCGCCAAGACGGGGCCCAGCGGCCCCTGCACGGGTCCCAGCGGCTCGCCAAATGATCCTGGCAACTCCCAGCATGCACACAGGCTACAGCGACTTTGCGTGGGGTACCAGCGGCTCGCCAAACGTCCCTGGCACCTCCCAGGGCACGACGGACACTAGCGACCCCATGTGGGGACCCAGCGGCTAGGTATTCCGTCCCTGCGCCTCCCAAGCGTGCGTTCTGGACTAGCGACCCCCACACGGGTCCCATCTGCTTGCCAAATGGACCCAGGCACCTTCACAGCACATGCATGGGGTCCCAGCGACCCGTGGGGTCCCAGCAGCTCAAATGGTCCCTGGCACCTCCCCAGCGCACGCCCAGTCCCAAGCGACAACGCTGCGGGATCCCAGCGGGCTTTCGCCAATTGGTCCCTGGCACCTTCCCAGCGTCGCTCAGGCCCCAGCGACTTCAAGGTCTGGTCCCAGCGACTCGCCAAATGGTCCCTGGCTCCTACCTAAGCGCAAGACGGGCTCAGTGACTTCGCCCGGGGTCCCCGCCAAATGGTCCAGCCCCTCCCAGTGCAACCCACGGGGCCCAGCGACTTCACGCGGGGTCCCAGCAGCTGCCAAATGGGCCCTGGCCCCTCCCAGTGCACGCACGGGGACCAGCGACCACGCACGGGGTTCCTGCTGCTCACAAATTGCCCTGGCACCTCCCCTGCACGCACGGGCCCAGCAACCTCGCAGGATCCCAGAGGATCGCCAAATGGTCCCTAGCACCTCCACAGCGTGCAGCACGGGGCCCAGCGACCTCGCGCAGGGTCCCAGAGGCTTGCCAAATGGTCACTAGCTCATCCCAGCCAAGACGGGCCCCCCACCGACTCAAGAGACGTGGGTCCCACCGGCTTGCCAAATGGTCCCTGGCCCGAGCTCACATGGGCCCCAGCGACTTCAAGACGTGCTTCAAGCAGCTCACCAAATGGTACCTGGCTCCTCCCCAGCGCCCGGGGCCCTGCGACCACACTCGGGTTCCCAGCGGCTGGCGAAATGATCCCTGGCACCTCCCCAGCGCCAAGATGGGGCCCCAGCGACCTCGCGCCCAGGGTCACTGGGGCTCGCGAAATGGTCCCTGGCTCCTCAGCATCCCGACAGGCCCAAGCGACGTCCGCACAGGGTCCCAGCTGCTTGTCAAATGCCCCTGGCCCCTCCCCAGCGCACGCCCGAGGCCCAGCGACTGCGCTGGGTCCCAGCGGCTCGCCAAATGGTCCCTGGCGCATCTCCCGCATGCATAGGCCCCAGTGACTTTGGCGCTGGGTCCAAGCCATAAATGGTCCCTGGTACAAAATGGCCCCAGTGAATTTGCCTTGGGGTCCAAGCCTCCAAAATGGTCCCGTTCCCTCCCCACGGGGCCCAGCGACCACCACACGCAGGTTCCTAGCGGCTTGACAAATGGTCCCAGGCATCCCCAGCGCCAAGATGGGCCCCAGCGACCACCAGGGGTACCATCGGGTCGCGGAATGGTCCCTGGCACATCCCAAGCATGTGCACGGGCCTAGCGACATCGTGAGGCGCCCCAGCTGCTCGCCAAATGTTCCTGGCACCTCCCCATCACACGCATTGGGGCCCAGCGACCCCGCGGGGTCCCAGCGGCTCGCCAAATGGTTTCTGGCACATCACCAGTACGCACATGCTCGGGCATCAGCAACCACGCCGGGGTCCCAGCAGCTCGCCAAATGGTCCCTGGCACCTCCCCAGCCGCACACTGACCCCAGCTACCAGGCATGGAGTCCAAGCTGCTCGCAAATGATCCCTGGCATCCCCAGCACGCACAGGCCCCCAAAACATCGCAGGGGTCCCAGCGGCTTGCCAAATGGTCCCTGCCCCTCCCCAGCATGCACAGGGGCCCAGCGACCCCTGCGGGTCCCAACGGCTCACCAAATGGTCCCTGGCACCTCACCAGCGAAAAAGGGCCCCAGCGGCTCGCCGAATGGTCCTGCTACATCCCGGCGCAAGCACTGGGCCCGGCGACCAGCGCCGCAGGGTCCCAGAGGCTGCTAATTGGTAACGGGCACATCCCTAATCACGGATGGGGCTAAACGACCCGTCTTGGGGATCCAGTGGTTCGCCATATGGTCCCTGGCACATCCCCAGCACGCAGACGTGCCGGCGACCGGCGTGGCGTCCCAGTGGCTCTCAAATGTTCCCTGGCACGTCCCCAGCGCGCCCTGGACCCAACGACCCTGTGCGGGTTCCCAGAGGCTCGACAAATAGTCCCTGGCACCTACCCAGTGCGCCGCACAGGTCCCAGCAACCACGTGGGGTCCCAGCGGCTCACAAATGGTCCTTGTCACATACCCAGCACACACGGGACCCAGCGACCCGCCATGGTACCAGCGGCACAAAAAATGTCCCTGGCACCTCCACAGCATGCACACAGGGCAAAGCGACGCAGTGTCGGGTCCCAGCGGATCGCCAAGCGGTCCCTGGCACATCCCCAGCGCTCCCAAAAACCCACTGACTCCAAGAGCACGGGGTCCCAGCAGCTCGCCAAATGATCCTGGCACCTACCAAGACGCAACTGGGCCCCAGCGACCCGTGCAAGGGATCCCAGAGGCTCGCCAAATGGTCCCTGGCACCTACCCAGCACGTGCACAGGACCAAGCAACCACGCGTTGGGTCAGCGATCACCAAACTGTCCCTAGCACCTCCCAGCGCGTCTGACGGGCCCAGCGACACCCAGCGGGTCACAGCGGCTCGTCAAATGGACCCTGGCATATACCAAGCACCACGCGGGTCCCTGCAACCGGCGTGGTGTCCCAGCGGCTCGCTAAAATGGTCCCTGGCACCTCCCAGCGTGCGACCCCAGTCCCAAAGCGACCCAGCGGCTACGGGGTATTCCGTCCCTGCCGCCTCCCCAGCGTCCGGCTCGGGCCCCAGCGACCCCACACGGGGTCCCATCTGCAGCGCCCACATGGACCTAGGCACCTTCACAGCACATGCATGGGCCCCAGCGACCCCGTGCGGGGTCCCAGCGGTTCTCCAAATGGTCCCTGGCACCTCCCCAGCGTGCGCCCAGTCCCAAGCGACCCCGCGTGGGGTCCCAGCGGCTCGCCAAATGTCCCTGGCACCTCCCCAGCACGCTCACTGGGCCCAACAACCGAAAACCCAGCACGCCAAACGGTCCCTGGCACCTCCTCAGGACAAGCACGGGGCCCAGCGACCCCGCGGGGGGTCCCAGAGGCTCGCCAAACGGTCCCTGGCACCTCCCCAGCACAAGCACGGGGCCCAGCAGCCACGCTGTGGGGTCCCAGAGGCTCGCCAAACAATCCTGGCACCTCCCTGCACGCTCACAGTACCCAGCAGCCACGTGGGGTCCCAGAGGCTTGCCAAATGGTCCTGGCACATCCCCAGTGCCGCACGGACCACAGTGAATTCGCGGGCGGGAGTCCCAGCGCCTCGCCAAATGTACCTGGCTCATCCCTAGCGCTGGCACGGACCCATGGACCCAAAGGGGTTCCAGTGACTCGCTGAATGGTCCCTGGTACCTTATCAGCACGCCGCAGACCCCAGCGGCACCGTTGCGGGGTCCCAGCGGGCTACTTAAATGGTCCCTGGCTCCTACCCAGCGCACAGGTCCCAGCAAACCAAGCGCGGGGTCCCATCAGCTCAAATGGTCCCTGGCACATCGGCCAAGACACGGACCCTAGCGACTAAACACGGGTCCCAGCGTCCCTCAAATGGTACCTGGCTCATCCCCAGCGTTGCACGGGACCCAGCGACCTTGCACGGTGTCCCAGCGGCTCGCCAACTGGTCCTTGGCTCCCTACCCAGCACTCAAGACAGGGGCCCAGTGACCCCCGTGGGGTCACAGCATCTCGCCAAATGTTCCTGGCCCCTCCCCCAGCGCTCAGACAGGGCCCAGCAAACCCGCGGGGGTCCCTGCAGCTCTCAAATGGTCCCTGGCCTCTCCCCAAGCGGCGTGCGCCGGGGCACAACAATCCCAGAGGGTCCCAGCGGCTCACCAAAATGATCCCTGGCTCCTCCTCTCCAGTGACCCAGTGACGGGGTTCCAGGGTTCCAGCGCCAAAGAGTCCCTATCACCTCCCCAGTGTAAGCATGGGTCCCAGCGACCCCGTGCGGGGTCCCAGCGGATCGCCAAATGGCCCTTGGTATCTCCCCAGTGCAAGCACTGGTCTCAGCGACCCCCCGCGAGGTCCCAGCGGCTCTCCAAATGTTCCCTGGCTCCTACCAAATGTGCGCACTGGGCCCAGAAACCACGCGCAGGGTCCCAGTGGCTCGCAAATGGTCCCTGGCACATCCCCAGTGCGCGCACGGCCCCAGCGACTTAGCTGGGGCCCAGAGACTCGCCAAATGGTCTCTGGCATATCCCCAGCGCGCACGGGCCCCAAGCAAAATTGCACGGGTTCTCAGCAGTTCTCCGAATGGTTCCTGGCACCTCACCAGCATGCGCACGGGCCCCATCGACCCCATGCGGGATCCCAGCGGCTCACCAAATGGTCCCTGGCACCTTCCCAGTGCACAGGCCCCAGCTACCAGGCGTGGAGTCACAGCCCGCCAATGGTCCCTGGCGCCTTCCCAGGGGGCGCGACGGGCACAACGACTTCTCGCGATCCCATGCTCGTCAAATGGTCCCTGGCACCTCCTCAGGACAAGCGGGGCCCCAGGGACCCAGCCGGGGGTCAGAGAACTCGCCAAACGGTCCCTGGGTCCCAGCACAGGCCCTCGACCAAAATGGTACATGGCTCCTAAACCCCAGCACCTCCAAGATGGAGTACCCAGCAGCCAGCGTGGGGTCCCAGCGGCAAATATTCCCTGGCACCTCCCCAGTGCACGCCACAGGGCACCGTGACTTTGTGCAGGGTCCAAGAGTCTTCGCAAATGATCCTGGCTCATCCCCAAGCGCCCACGGGCCCATGGACCCAGCGGGGTTCCAGCAGCTCGCAGAATGGTCCCTGGCACATCCCAGCGGGGCGCACACGGACCCCAGCTAGCAGGCGTGGAGTCCCATTGGTCCCTGAATGGCCCCTGGCACAGGTCCCAGCAAACCAGCACGGGGCCCCAGCTAGCAGGCATGGAGTCCCACTTGGGTCGTCCCCTCAAATGGTCCCTGGCACATCCCGTTTACGGGACCAGCGAACACAGGCCCCAGTCTGGCTCTCCCGCACCGCACAGGGGTCCAAGCGGCATCAAATGATCCCTCCCCATCAAACCAGCACACGCTCTCAAATGGTCCCAGGGCCCAGCGACGAGGCACAACAAATCAGCTGGGGTCCCAGCGGCTCGCAATGATCCCTGGCTCCTCTCCAGTCCGCTGGGGCCCAGTGACCCGTGGGGGTTCAGCGGGCCCTATCACCTCCCAGTGTAAGCATAGTCCCAGAGACCCCGCCAAACGGTCCCCGGGCAAATGGCCCTTGGTATCTCCCAGTGACTGGTCGCGACCCCCCGGGCCCCAGTGACCTCCGAGCACTGGGTCCAAGAGGTCCCAGTGGCCAAATGGTCCCTGGCATCCCCGAGTGCGCCCCAGCGACTTAGCTGGGGCCCAGAGGGTGCCAAAGATGGCAGGGCAAGCAAAATTGGTTCTCAGCAGTTCTCGAATGGTTCCTGGCACCTCACCAGCATGGCCACTGGGCCCAGCAACTGTCTGCGGGATCCCAGTGGCTCACCAAATGGTCCCTGGCACCTTCCCAGCACACGCACAGGCCCCACTGACAGGCGTGGGTCCCAGCAGACTCGCCAAATGGTCCCTGGCACCTTCCCAGTGCACCACAGTGTCCAGCAACTTCTCGCGGGATCCCAGTGGCTCGTCAAATGGTCCCTGGTGGCAGGTCCCCAGCATGCGCCGGGCCCCAGCGACACCGCGCTGGGGCACAGCGGAAACCATAAACGCTCCTCCTGGCATCCCTCAGCAGCCCACACCCTCGGGGTCCCCAAATGAGGCACCTCCCCAGTGCCGCACAGGGCACGTGGTTTAATGGGTCCCAAGAGGCTCCAAATGATCCCTGGCACCTCCCAATCGCCCCAGCCGAGCCGATCAGCGCGGGGTGGACCGCAGAATGGTCCCTGGCACATCCCCAGCAAGACACGGACCCCAGCTAGCAGGCGTGGAGTCCCATTGGGTCGTAAATGGCCCTGGCACTTCCCCCAGCACGCTCACGGGCCCCAGCTAGCAGGCATGGACCTTGGGTCAAATGGTCCTTTGGATCCCCACTGCGCACACACAGGCCAGCAACTTATCCCGGGGTCAGCGGCTCGCAAATGATCCCGGCACATCCCCAGCAGCTGGGGCCCAGCGACCCAGCGCGGGTCCCAGCGGCTCAAAATGATCCCTGGCACATCCCAGCGCCCGTGGCCCCACTACCAGCATAGTCCCAGAGGCTGTAAGCGGTCCGGCACTCCAGTGATCGATACGGGCCCAGTGACCTCGAGCAGGGTCCAAGAGGCTCGCCAAATGATCCTAGCATCCCCAGCGCACCACGGGCCCCCAGCGACCTCGCGCTGGGTGCCAGATATTTCCCAAAATCCCTGGCACCTCCCAGCACGGGCACTGGGCAAATGGTCCCAGCGGGGTCCCAGTGGCTCACCAAATGGGGCACCCCCAGCAACTCCCAATCCCCACAAGATGGGGTCCCAGAGGTCGCCAAATGGTCCCTGGCACCTACCCAGTGCACGCACAGTGTCCCAGCAACCGGGGGTCCCAGTGGCCAAATGAGCAGGGTCCCAGAGGCACTGGGCACAAATGGTCCCCGGTTGCAATCGTCCCTGGCACATCCCAGCATGCACCACGGACCCTAGGGACTCTGCACGGGTTCCCAGCAGCTCTCCAAATGTTCCCTGGCGTCCCCAGCGGCGCCCTGACCCAACGACCCTGTGCGGGTTCCAGAGGGGCCAAATGGTTCCCTGGCACCACCCAGCACGCTCACGGGCCCCAGTGACACAGGGACCGGGCTCGAAAAACTACGCCTGGGGCTCCCAATGCTCACAAATGGACCCCTGGCGACCCCCCAGGGTCCCACTGCTCAACAAATGGTTCCTGGTACCTCACAAGCATGACTGGCAGCGTGGCAGGGTCCCAGCAGCTCGCCAATGGTCGGCACCTCACCAGGCAGCACTGGCCCCAGCGACCCAGTAGCAGGCCCCACGACTCATAAATGGTGCCCAGCATGGCCCCACACCTCGCGCATGGTCCCAGTGGCTCGCCAAACGGTCCCTGGCACCTCCCCAGTGATGCGGCCCCAGTGACCTCGAGCAGGGTCCCAGGGGCTTGCCAAATGGTCCCTTGCATATCCCAAGGGGCCCCAGGGGCTTTTCGGGTTCCCAAGCGGCTCTCAAATGTTCCCTGGCATGTCCCCAGCGCCGCCCTGGACCCAACGATCCTGTGCAGGTTCCCAGAGGTGCAAATGGTCCCTGGCACCTACCCAGCGCCGCACACAGGCCAAGCAACCACGCATGGGGTCCCAGCGGCTCACAAATGGTCCTCATCACATCCCCAGCACGCCCCCGGCCCCACTGACGAGCTGCAGGGTCCGAGCAGCTCGCCAAATGCATCCCCTGGCGTGCCCCATCCACACGCTGGGTCCCAAGATCCCTTGGCCCCAGCGACTCAGGGAGACAGGGTCCCAGCTGTTTCCAAATGGTTCCTGGCACCACAGCACACAAGACTGGCAGTTTCCCAGAGGCTCGCCAAATGGTCCGAGGTCCCAGCTGCTCAAAAAATAGTCCCTGGCGCATCCCAGTGCACAACGACCACAGTGAACCCAGCACGCCCACGGGCCCCAGCGCCCCAGCATCAACAATGCACCTCACCACTGGCTCCCTCCCCAAAAAAATAGTCCCTGGCACATCCCAGGCTTGCGGACCACAGTGGTCGCCGTGGTCCCAGCGTCGCCAAATGATACCTGGCTCCTCCCAAGCGTGCGCATGAGGCCTAAGCGACTGCTTGGGGACCCAGCAGCTACGCCAAATGATCCTAGTACCTTCCCAATAGCTGGGGCCAAATGTCCCTGGGAGTCCCAACAGCTATAAATGGTCCTGGACCCTCTCCAGGCCTAGCATGAGGCCCTACTTGACCTTGGGACCCCAGCAACTCGCCAAATGGTCCCTGGTGCCTCACTAGCACACGCGTAACCACAGCGACTTGGCGGGGTCCCAACAGCTCGCCAAATGGTACCTGGCTCATCACCTGCGGGCATGGGACCCAGCTACCCAGCGCATGTCCCAGCGGCTTGCAAAAATGGTCCTGGTACCTCCCAAGCACACGCACAGGGCCCAGTGACCTCGAGGACCCAGAGGCTCGCTAAATGGTCCCTGGTATCTCCCAAGCATCAATGCACTGGGCCCAGTGACCTCAAGACAGTGTCCCAGAGACTCGTAAATGGACCCTGGCACATCCCTAGTGCAGGCACGGGCCCCAGCGACCGTGATGTTTCCCAGCGACACCTGTGCAGGGGTCCCAGAGGCTGTCAAATGGTCCTGGCATGCCCGCACGCCAAGAGCCAGGGCCCAGCGACCCAGTGGGGACCCGAGGCTCGCCAAATGGTCCTGGCACATCCCCAGAGAGCAGACGGGCCCCAGCGACTTCGACCGGGTTCCAGCGGCTCGCCAAATGGTTCCTGGTACCTGCCCAGCACACGCACTGGTCCCAGCGATCCTGCCATGGGGTCAAGTGGCTAGTCAAATGGTGCTGGCTCCTCCCTCGGCGCACGCACAGGGCCCAGCAACGGCGGGTCCCAGCGCCTCGCAAATAGTCCCTGGCACATCCCAGTGCACGCCTTACGAGCCCCCAGCGACTTGTAGCGGGTTCCCAGCAGCACCAAATGGACCCTGGCCACTCCCAAGCGCACGCACGGGGCCCAGCGACCCCGCGACCCCACATGGGGTTCCAGCGGCTCGCCAAATGGTCCCTGGCACCTCCCAGCACGCCGCAGACGGGCCCCAGCTACCAGGCGTGGAGTCCCAGGGCTCCCAAAGGTCCCTGGCTCATTCCCAGCACACGCACGGGGCCGGAGACCCAACGGGGTCCCAGTGGCTCGCTAAATGGTCCCTTGACCGTCCCAAGCGACTGCTGGTGTCCCAGAGGCCCCAAATGGGGACTCGCGTGGTGTCCCAGGGAGGCTCGCCAAATGGTCCCTGGTACCTGCCCAGCGCACGCACTGGTCCCAGCGATCCTGCGGGGGGGTCCAAGTGGCTAGTCAAATGGTGCCTGGCTCCTCCCAGCGCCACCACAGGGCCCAGTGTTGAGCAGGGGTCCCTGAGGCCTGCCAAATGATCCCTGGCACCTCCACCGCGCGCACCGGCCCCAGAGACCCAGCGTGTGGTCCGGCTTCGCCAAATGGACCCTGGCCACTCCCTAGCACCGCACAGGGCCCAGAGACCCAACTCCTACAGGCTCCACAACGAACAGGAGACGACCCGGTAGTAGTCGTCCACATTGGTACAAACAACATTGGAAGAGACAGGCCAAGATCCCTGCAAAACAAATTCAGAGAGCTAGGGAAGGAAATTAAAAGACAAGACCAAAACTGTGGTATTTTCTGGGATACTGCCGGCACCTTGCAAAGGACCATATGGACAGCTGGAAATACAAAATCAAAATGCATGTCTGAAATCGTGGTGCACACAGGAAGGCTTCACCTTTCTTGAACATTGGAGCACTTTCTACAACAAGGACTATCTATACAGGTGGGACGGACTGCACTTAAACAGAAAGGGAACCAATCTACTCGGAGAAAGGATCCTTCAGGCAGTCCAGAAGCATTTAAACTAGAAAGGAAGGGGAAAACAAAAAACAGAAGGGAGACCACATCAAAACAAGGGCAACAACTCAGGTAAGACCACTATTAAGTGTATTTATCTTAATGCTAGAAGTCTCAGAAACAAAATGTTAGAACTTGAAGCTACTGCACTAACAAGTAACTACGATGTGATAGGTGTTACAGAAACTTGGTTGTCTGAGGTGATGGAGGCGAATATAATATTAGTGGGTACACACTATATAGGAAAGACAGGCAGGACAGAAGAGGCGGAGGGGTAGCACTATACATAAGAAATAGTCTTGAAGCCCAGGTGTTAAATCAGGACAAAGAAAACAATGCAGAATCAATATGGGTCAGAATAATGGACGCAAATTCAAAGGGCATAATAATAGGAGCATGCTATAGACCGCCAAATTCAGACGCTGAACAAAATAATCTGTTGTACAATGACATTCGAAATGCGTGTAGAAAAGGAGAAGCCATACTAATGGGGGATTTCAACTTCCCCCATATATAATGGGAAAACCCGATGGGGGGCACAACGGACGAAATTGAAATGGTGGAAATGACAAATGACTGCTTCCTAACCCAATTTGTCAAGGCACCGACTAGAGGGGAGGCATGCCTTGACTTAGTCTTTTCAAATAATGAAGACAGAATAACTAAAACAGAGGTCAGAGAGCCATTGGCAAACTCAGACCACAACATGGTCTCATTTGAAATATTTTTAAAACCCCAAAAGTAATGAATAAAGCTAAGGTTTACAATTTTAGAAAAGCAAACTACGAAGGTATGAAACAGAGACTAATAGAAGTAGATTGGGTAAAATAGAGAAAACATCCACAGAAAAGGATGGATGTTTTTTAAAATGTAGTACTAGAGGCACAAAACAATTACATCCCAAAAGTAGACAAATCTAAATCTAAAACAAAATGGCCAAAATGGTTTAATAGATCAATTAAAAAAATATTCAGCGAAAAAGGCACTTTACAGAGCGTTTAAAAGGGACCAAAAACAAAGCACACAGAAAGAGTACTTGGAACTGCAAACACAAGTCAAAAAGGAAGTTAGAAAGGCCAAGAGAGAGATAGAAATCAATATTGCTAAGGGGCTAAATCCAATTCCAAAATGTTTTTCCAATATTACAACAGCAAGAGAACATTCAAAGAGGAGGTTAAATGTCTAAGAGACACAAATGGCAAAATCATAGATGAAGAAAAAAAATAGCAAATATATTAAATGATTACTTTTCACAGGTTTTACAAAGGAGGACACAGACAACATGCCCCACATGTCGACCTGTTCCTATCAATTTTAAATAACTTTAGCATAACAGAGGCAGAAGTGTTAAAGGGCCTAGGAGCTCTTAAAATAAACAATCCCCTGGGCCAGATGAGATCCTCCCAATAGTACTCAAAAGAAATTATAGAAGTTATTTACAAACCGTTAACCAAGATCATGCAACAGTCTCTTGACACAGGGGTTGTACCGACAGACTGGAAAATAGCAAACGTAATACCGATCCACAAAAAAGGGACAAAACCGAACCAGGTAACTACAGACCAGTAAGCCTGACTTCTATTATATGTAAACTTATGGAAACTATAATAAGATCCAAAATGGAAAATTACCTATATGGTAACAATATCCTGGGAGACAGCCAGCATGGTTTTAGGAAAGGGAGATCGTGTCTAACTAACCTACTTGACTTTTTGAGGATGCAACATTGAAAATGGATAACTGCAAAGCATACGACATGGTCTATTTAGATATCCAGAAAGCTTTTGACAAAGTCCCCATAAAGATTAATTCTCAAACTGAACGCAGTAGGGATTCAAGGAAATGCATGCACATGGATTAGGGAGTGGTTAACAGGTAGAAAACAGAAAGTACTGATTAGAGGAGAAACCTCAAAATGGAGTGAGGTAACCAGTGGAGTACCACAGGGATCAGTATTAGGTCCTCTGCTATTCCTAATCTACATTAATGATTTAGATTCTGGTATAGTAAGCAAACTCGTTAAATTTGCAGGCGACACAAAAACAGGAGGTGGCAAACACTGTTGAAGCAGCAAAGGTCATTCAAAATGATCTAGACAGCATTCAGAATTGGGCAGACACATGGCAAATGAAATTTAATAGAAAAGTGTAAAGTATTGCATGCGGGCAATAAAAATGTGCATTATAAATATCATATGGGAGATAGTGAAATTGAAGAGGAACTATGAAAAAGACCTAGGGTTTATGTTGACTCAGAAATGTCTTCATCTAGACAATGTGGGGAAGCTATAAAAAGGCTAACAAGATCCCGGATATATTGTGAGAAGTGTTGAATTTAAATCAAGGAAGTAATGTTAAAACTCTACAATGCATTAGTAAGACCTCATCTAGAATATTGTGTTCAGTTCTGGTCCCCTCGTTACAAAAGGATATTGCTGCTCTAGAAGAGTGCAAAGAAGAGCAACCAGAATTATCCCAGGTTTAAAAGGCATGGGTGCAGACAGGCTAAAAGAATGGAATCTATTCAGTCTTGAACAAAGAAGAATCTGTGGCAATCTGATTCAAACATTCAAATCCTAAAAGGTATAGACAATGTCAACCTGGGACTTCTTTGACTTGAAAAAAGAAAAAAGGGGACCAGGGTCATAAATGGAGGGATAAAGAACAGAAAATAGGAGGCACCGCACTGATCCCTTTGTGGGGTCTGGAACCAACTCCTCAGTAATGTTGTTGAAGCTGACACCCTGGGATCCTTCAGAAGCTGCTTGATGAGTCCCTGGGATCAATAACTACTAACAACCAAGCGAGCAAGATGGGCTGAATGGCCCCCAGCTAAACTTTCTTATGTTCTTATGTTCTGGAGGGTTCCCAGTGGCTGCCAAATGGTACCTGGCCCCTCCCCACCGCGCAGGCCCCAGCAACCTTGCACGGGGTCCAAGCGGCTCGCAAATGATCCCTGGCACATCCCCAGCCGCGCCCAGGCCACAAAAACATCGCTAGGGGTCCCAGCAGCTTGCCAAATGGTCCCTGGCCCCTCCCAGCATGCACAGGGCCCAGCGACCCGTGCGGGGGTCCCAACGGCTCTTCAAATATGCCCTTGCACATCCCCCCGAAGGTCCCCAGCGACTTCGAGCGCTGAGTCCCAGCGGCTCGCCGAATGGTCCCTGGTACATCCCCAGCACAAGCACTGGGCCCAGCGACCCAGTGCAGGGTCCCAGAGGCTTGCCAATTGGTAACTGGCACATCCCAGGACGCATGGACCCAGTGGCTCTCCAACTGGTACCTGGCACCTCCCAGCGCGCTCACGGGGACCAGCGACTCCCCACGTGGGGTCCCAGCAGCGGAATGGTCCCTGGCACATCCCCAGCGTGCGACGTGGTCCTAGCGACATCATGAGGCGTCCCAGCGGCTCGCCAAATGGTCCCTGGCACCTCCCCATCACACGCACAGGGGCCCAGCGACCCCACGCGGGGTCCCAGCGGCTCGCCAAATGGTTTCTGGCACATCACCAGCACGCACATGCTCGGGCACCAGCAACCACGCGCGGGGTCCCAGCGGCTCGCCAAATGGTCCCTGGCACCTCCCCAGCGCACACTGGACCCCAGCTACCAGGCATGGAGTCCCAGCAGCTCGCAAATTGTTCCTGGCCCTCCGCAGCACACACGGGGCCCAGCGACCCCGCGTGGGTTCCCAGTGGCTCGCCAAAGAGTCCCAGGCACCTCCCCCTCGCGTGCACAGGGCAGCGACTTCGTGCGAGAACCAAGCGTCTCGCCAAATGGTCCCTGGCCCCTCCACAGCACACTCACTGGGCCCAGTGACTCTCATGCTTGGTGTCCCAGAGGCTGTAAATGGTCCCTAGCACCTCCCAGCGCCGCACTGGACCCAGCCAACTAACTTCGGGGTCCCAGCTGCTCATCAAATGGTCCCTGGCACCTCACCAGCAGTCGATGCGGGCCACAGCGACCCCGTCTTGGGGTCCCAGCAGCTAGCCAAGTGGTCCCTGGCTCCTACCCAGTGCGCGCACAGGTCCCAGCATCCACGCGCGGGGCCTCTGCGGCTCGCAAATGGTTCCTGGCCCCTCCGCAGTGCGCACACGGGGCCCAGCGACCCCGTGCGGGTTCCCCGTGGCTCGCCAAAGAGTCCCTGGCACCTCCCCGTCGCGTGCACAGGGCAGCGACCGCTAGAACAAAGAGGCTTGTCAAATGGTCCCTGGCCCTCCCCAGTACGCACACAGGGCCGAGTGACTCCGCAGAGGGTCCCAGCGGCTCGAAAATGGTCCCTGGCACATCCCAGCAAGACGACGTGGTCCCACTCACGCGCCGATGGTCCCAGAGGTCGCAAATGGTCCCTGGCACCTACCCAGTGATCGCACGGGCCCCAGCGACATCGCTGGGCGTCCCAGCTGCTCGCCAAATGGTCCCTGGCACCTCCCCATCGCACGCACAGGCCCCCAGCGACCCCGCGGGGTCCCAACGGCTCGCCAAATGGTTTCTGGCACATCAACACGCACATGCTCGGGCACCAGCTACCAGCCATGGAGTCCCAGCAGCTCGCCGTGGTTCCTGGCCCTCCGCCAGCGCACACACGGGCTCCAGCGACACCGCAGGGAGTTCCCAGTGGCTTTCGCCAAAGAGTCCCTGGCACCTCCCCTCGCGTGCACAGGGCAGCGACCGTGCAGAAGAACTAAGCGGCTCGACAAATGGTCCCTTGCCCCTCCTGGCGTGCTCACTGGGCCCAGTGACTCTTGGCCAGGGTCCCAGAGGCTCGCAAATGGTCCCTGGCACCTCCACAATGCACGCACTGGACCCAGCCACCTCACTCGGGGTCCCAGCGGCTCACCAAATGGTCCCTGGCGCCTTCCCAGTGTGCCTTGGGCTCCAGGGACCCCACCTGGGGTCCCAGCTGCTCATCAAATGGTCCCTGGCACCACCAGCAGTGACGGGCCTCAGCGACCCGTGCATGGGTACCAGCGGCTCGCCAAATGGTCCCCTGGCTCCTACCCAGCGTGAGTACAGGGCCAGTTAACCATTCGCTGGTCCCAGCGGTTCACAAATGGTCCCTGGGCCCACCCCAGCACGCACGGTGCCCAGCTGACCCGCGCAGTGTCCCAGCGGCTTTCAAATGGTCCTGGCCCATCCCCAGCGCATGCATCGGGCCCAGCGACTTCGGGCGGGTACCAGCGGCTCGCCAATGGTCCAACTCCCCAGCGCACGCAGGGGCCCAGCGACCCAGCGGTGTCCCAGCTACCGTAACTGGTCCTTGGCTCCTACCCAGCACTCGAGATAGGGCCCAGTCACAGTCACAACATCCAAAATGTTCCCTGGCCCCCCCAGCGCTCGCACAGGGCCCACAAACCAAGATGGGGTCCCTGTAGCTCTCAAATGGTCCCTGGCCTCCCCCCAGCGCACGGGGCACAACAATCCATGCAGGGGTCCCAGCTGCTCACCAAAATGATCCCTGGCTCCTCTCCAGTCAGACAGGGCCCAGTGACCCCGTGCGGGTTCCAGCGCCACGCCAAAGAGTCCCTATCACCTCCCAGTGCAAGCATGGTCCCAGCGACCCGTGCGGGTCCCAGCCGGATCGCCAAATGGCCCTTGGTATCGCCCCAGTGCAAGCACTGGTCTCAGCGACCCAGCGAGGTCCCAGCGGCTCTCCAAATGTTCCTGGCTCCTACCAAGCGTGCGCTGGGCCCAGAAACCACTGAGGGTCCCAGTGGCTGTAAATGGTCCCTGGCACATCCCCAGTCGCGCGACCCCAGCGACTTAGCTGGGGCCCAGACTCATAAATGGTCTCTGGCATATCCCCTTAGCACGGGCCCCAAGCAAAATTGGCACGGGTTCTCAGCGGTTCTCCAAATGGTTCCTGGCACCTCACCAGCATGCGACCCAGGCCCCATCGACCCCATGCGGGATCCCAGCGGCTCACCAAATGGTCCCTGGCACCTCCCAGTGCACGCACAGGCCCCAGCTACCAGGCGTGGAGTCACAGCTGGCTCTGTAAATGGTCCCTGGCCTTCCCAGGGGCGCACGGGCACAACGCCTCTCGCGGGATCCCAGCGGCTCGCCAAATGTTCCCGCACCTCCTCAGCATGCACTGGGCCCTGTGGACTTGCATGGGTTCCCAACGGCTCTCCAAATGTTCCTGGACGCCTCAGCGAGCGCCTTGACCCAACGATCCTGTGCGGGTTTCCCAGAGGTCGCCAAATGGTCCCTGGCACCTACCCAGCCCACACACAGTGCCAAGCAACCACCATGGGGTCCCCAGCGCTCACAAATGGTCCTTGTCACATACCCAGCACGCCACTGGCCCCAGCGACCTTGCACAGGGTCCGGGGCCGCTAAACTATCCCTGGCGGTCCCCCAACAGCCGCACGGGCCCCAGCGACCCCGACAGGGTCCCAGCTGCTCAACAACCGGTTCCTGGCACTACAAGCACACGCACTGGCTCCAGCACCCGGGTGCGAGGTCCCAGCGGCTCAAAAAATAGTCCTGGCACATCCCCAGTGCACGGCACGACCACAGGAATTCGCAGATGATCCCAGCGCCCGCCAAATGGTACTGCTCCCCAGCGTGCAAAGACAGGGCCCAGAAACCACGCGGGGTCCCAGCGGCTCAAATGGTCCCTGACCTCCTAACGCACGCACGGGGCCCAGCAACACCGCTGGGTCCCAGCAGCTCGCCAAATTGTACCTGGCTCATCCCCAGCGCTGGCACGGTACCCAGCGACCCCGGCAGGGGTCCCAGGCGTCAGCCGAATGGTCCCTGGCACCTGGCAAGGCAGCATCGGGCCCATGGATCCCCTTGGGGTCCCAGTGGCTCGCCGAAATTGTACCTGGCTCATTCCCAGCATTGGCATCGGACCCAGCGACCCCTGCAAGGGGTCCCAGTGGTCACCCAATGGTCCCTGGCACCTCCCAAGTGCTTGTACGGGGGCCCATTGACCCCCCTGGGCGGGGTCCCAGTGGCTCGCCAATGGTCCCTGGCACCTTACCAGCACGCCAAGACGGGCCCCAGCGACCCGTGCAAGTGGGATCCCAGCGGCTCGCCAAATGGTCCCTGGATCCTACCCAGCGTGCACAGGTTCCAGCAAACCAAGCGGGGTCCCATCAGTTCTCAAATGGTCCCTGGCACATCCCCAACAAGACACGGACCCCCAGCGACTAAGCACGGGGTCCCAGCGTCCCTCCAAATGGTACCTGGCTCATCCCAAGCGTTGTACGGGACCCAGCGACCCCCAAAGGGTCCCAGCGTTTAAAATTGTCCCTTGCTCATACCCAGTGCAATCACAGGGCCATGCAACCACGCCTGAGGTGGAGCTGACACGTAAATGGTCCCTGGCCCCTCCCCAACGTCAAGACAGTGCCCAGCATCCACGCGCTGGTCCAACAGCTTGCAAATGGTCCCTGGCACATCCCCAGCGTAAGCACGGACCCCAGTGACTTTGCGGCGAAGGGTCCCAGCGTCTCGCCAAATGGTAACTGGCACCTCCCCAGCACAAGCACGGGACCCAGCGACCCCATGCTTGGTCTCAGCTCGGGCAAATGGTCCCAAGCACCATCCAGCGCACCACAGGGCTCAGCTACCACGCGTGTGGTCCCAATGGCTCATAAATGGTCCCTGGCACATCCCAGAGGCGCACAGACCCCATCGACTTCGGACGGGTCCAAACAGCTCACCGAATGGTCCCAGGCACCTCCCAGTGTGCGACGGGGGCCCAGTGACTTACCAAAGGTCCCAGCAGCTCGCCAAATGGTACCTGGCTCATCACCAGCGCGGCATGGGACCCAGCGACCCAAGATGGGTCACACAGCTCGCTGAATGGTCCATGCACCCCAGCATGCCTTACGGGGCCCAGTGACCCGCACAGGGTCCCAGTGGCTCACCAAATGGTCTCTGGCACCCCCAGCGGCGCAGGGGCCCCACCGACCCTGGGGGTCCCAGTGGCTTCGCCAAATGGTAACTGGCATCTCCCCAACACAAGCAGGCCCCAGCAACCCTGTGCGGGG